>LFZN01000183.1:0-64398 GCA_001578235.1 Pseudocercospora eumusae | reverse complement strand
CTTAGGAGCCTTAGTCTAAAGGCTATAAAGAGTAACTACTATCTCTTTATCGGAAAAGGAATTATAGTTCTCCTCTATGTTAATAATTTCTAGATCTTTAGGAAGAGTAATAGAGAAATTAATAAACTTATTAATAGTCTAAAGGCAAAATATACTATTAAGATTATTAAAACGAACCTATTCCTTAGTCTTAATATCCGAGAAGATTAAACTACTCTAAAGATGTCTTAAAGGCATTATACTCTTAAGAAGCTAAAGAAGTATAGGCTTAATAAGTGTAAGTTAGTTAAGTATCTACTTAATAAACTGCTTAGTACATTTAATAGTAAATGTACTATAGTAGACTATAAGCTCTTTAATAAATTTATTAGAGGACTCTAATAGCTTTTAAATCAAATAAGGCCTAATATCGCTATGTTTATAAACTACCTTACTAGGTTCCTTTTAAACCCTAGTCCTAAACATGTTAATGTAGCTAAGCACATTTAGAAGTATATTGCTAGAATACCTAACAAATGCCTAATCTTTAAGAAGAACACCGCCCGGTTAGAATTAGAGATTAATCTTAATGCCTATATAAAGATCTACTCTAATATAGACTTTGCGGCTAACCTAGGTATAGCTAGATCTATTTTAGGTTTCTTAGTACTTATGTCTAGAGTACTAGTTATTTAGAGATTACAACTTTAGAAAGAGGTTACTTAGTTAAGCACCGAAGCTGAGTATGTAGCTCTTAATAAAGTAGTAAGGGAGCTTAAGTAGCTTAGGAATCTCTTAGAGGAAATCGAGAAATTTACTAGTCTCTTAATAAAATATATGATAATTAATGTTAACAACTAGTTAGCAATCTACCTAATTGAAAACTATACTAACTTAGGGAGGAGTAGGCATACTAACCTAAGAAACTACTACTATAGAGAGTAGTTTAACAAAGGCAACATTAGAGTTAAGTATGTTAATACTTATTATTAACTTACTAACTACTTAACAAAGCTAAGATTAAATAATGCTATCCTCTAAAGTAGGATCCTCTAAGCTACTCGTTTAAGAAATTTCATTTATTCTAGAAACTAGAACTAGAAGGTAAACTTAACATACTCGTTTTTTATTTTATTAAACTTAAATTAAGAACTTTTTAGCCTAGGTATCTTAACTATCCTAGACTCTATTTTAAAATGCTAAAGGAACCAACTATAGCACCTCTCTTATAGACTACCTCTAATGTAACTAGTCTAATCCTAAATTTATGTAGTAGAAGTTTTATCTAGAGGATCTCTAACCTCTAATAATAGTTAACTATAATTAAGCTTAAGGATATCTATAACGGTTTCCCCTAAACTAACGACCGTCGTTAAGAAACTAGTAGAAGTCTCGCTTAACTTTACGAACGGTAAAGTTAGCCGTTTCAATAACCTCCTAATTATTAGTAGCATTAGAAAGGTTAAAGTTAATTATAATCTGTCTAAGTCGACTACCTCTACTAGCATTACTAACGCGGACTTCTCGAGTAAAATGAACCTACGTAGCTCTCGATATAGTTAATCCTAATGTAGTAGTTAATCCTAATGTAGTAGTTAACTTAACCGATTCATCTCGAATAGTTCGAGAAACTAGCTAATAGTTAGTTAAGGTATAACGGTTATACTAAAGACCCTAACTATTATTAGTATAGGCACTATTAAAGAAGAAGAACCTAGCTATATTCTAAAGTTTAATCCGGTTATAGTAGTAAAAGACTCTAGTATTATAGTCCCTATAGAAGCGGCATAGATAATTATAGTACGTAGTAAGATTATTACTTACTTTAGCTAAGATTGTAGGAAGATAATTAGTAGAGCCTCTAAGGTTAATGTCGGCGGTGCTATTAAAGTTTAGATTCTAGACTAGCTAGAGAGGATACTAGGTTATGTTATCGAAGAAACCTATCTACGAGGTTAATAGCTTATTACTAGTAATAGACTAATCGATCCTTCTACCTCGATTCTACGCCTCTAATATCTACTAATACTAAGTAAGATCGATAACGCTAGAGTTAATAGGACTACTATAGGCATGATTAACTACGCCCTAAAGCTAAGTATTAGTTATATATGTAGTAGCTATAGTATAGTGTATCTAAGCTTAGGAAAGTTAGTAAAGTTAAATATAAGGATTAAGAAGAGAATTAGCCTACCTAGTATTAGTCTTAGAAGTTTCTTATAAAAGAGGAAGAAGTCTTTTAGAATAAACCTAGATATGTTAAGAAGGTTACTTAATGCTATTATCGATGTTAGTATATAAAGAAGAAAGTTAGGATTAACCCTAAGAGTTAGAAGACTTATATATATTAGGGTTAGGGATATAAGGTGTCCGTACGTAGGCTAAGTAGTAAGTAAAGTAATAACCTATAGTAGTAAAGGAAAGCATAAGAACTACCTAACTAATCTAATAGCAAATAAGTAGATAAAAGAAATGTAAGAGCCCTTAAGAGTAAAGGAATAGCCGATCTAAAGAATAATGTAGACGCTATCTAATGTTAAAAGAAGGAACTCGCGACCTCGGCTAATACTTTAGTAAACATATATAACGTATGTAAAGCTAAATAAGTAAAGGAAAAGCTAAGAATAACTAGTAACTAACCGACTAAAGGGGAGTATTATAAATTACTCGGCCTACTACCTACTAAGGTTAAAGCATAGTCTAAGACGAGGTAAGATAAAGTAAGATATAGTCTAAGATAAGATAAGATAAAGTATAATTAAGATTAAGGTTAAGGAATGCTAAGAGGTAAGGGAGTTATACTTAATAAAATTACTAGGAGATTCCTCCTTTCTTCTATTCTTTTCTATATGCAATTCAATAGACAAGAAATTAATGTCTGTTCTTTCTGTGCAGTTCGTTTACAACAAAATCTCGGAGAAGAGGCTCTGGGACATACATTATGATGGGGGCACAGTAGAGCGAGTCGCCCAAGGATAGCACATCCAGCGAGCGTGACTTGGTGCTAGAACTACCAGCTGACCATCGTCTAAGGGCTCGCAGCCGCACAAGTCCATAGAAGATCGATCGGATAAAGAGGACGTTATATCCATACCGTTCTTTGACGCCAATAGCAAGACGGTTGCAACGGGACATATGCACCAGGATGGGACAGGGAAAGTTATACGATGGCAAAGTGTTTGCAAACCGCAGCCAGACAGGTGACGCAAAGACATGAGCAGGCGATTCGGACAATACGGGTTTGTCTGTCGAGTGTGTTAGCCATGTATGTAGTGACTAGAAGCGGGACTGGGTTTGAAGGTATCGATACCACGTTGCAGTATTTCTTCGAGAGCACCGGGCGCATCGCTGGCGAGAGCAAAATCTATAGCCTCAAATCCGCAGTCACAGACGGCTGTCAGAAGCGTAGGCCGGTTTGTATTTCGTACTGCACTAAGCCTCAAATCACCAGGTAGGTCGTTCGGACTGGTCTCGTCGCCAGTGCTCAGAATTGCAATGACAGGTCTTTGATATACCTGTACCTCCCTCGTACCAACGCAAGCCAGAAAGCTACACATTGTGTGACAAGAGAGAGGGGCTTTGTCAATATATCAGCGACGGCTATGTTCTTGGCCTATTGAGAGGAGAGGCTGTCGAGAAGAGGAGCACGAAAGAGATTTGAGAGTAAGCTGTTTAATGTTGAACTCATTGAGAGAGTTACGAAATTGACCACGGTGGTTTCGTCATGTTTGGTGCATGCGAGGAGTGGAGTTGATGGATCCTGGTTCTAGTTGGCGCCACGCGTCGATAATCTTTGGTCATCGGGCTGCGAATGTTGCCTTCTCTTCTAAGGCATTTTCCGCCCTTCGAATAAGCTCTTCGTAGACAGTCCATGTCAATGCGCTGCTGACAGCTTTGCGACCTATGCGCAAACTGAGGCCGTAGAACATGCTCTTCACTCCTTCCTGTTGCAGCATCATCTTTGCTGCCTGTAGCATATTCCTGTACTTGCCAGGCGCGATCTGCAGTCTTGTTTTGATAGCGTCGAAGGGATTCGTCAAAGTCGTTGCAGCCATGGCGGCTACCACGCCGGACACGAAATTGATGCCGGCTGAGCTCGACATCGACCGGGCTGCAGGCTCGCCATTCGGACCTGCGACGATGTGCGACATCTTGCCGAGCTGAGCCTTGGACTGCTCGTAAATCAAGACATACAATCCCGCATACGGAGCATCGCGAATTGCTGTTGCACCAAAGCCGGCGAAGAAACCTCTCGCTCCTTCCGTTCGTACGATGTCTTTCGCGGCTCCTGCCAGAGTCGTGTATGAGTAGTGCGTGCTCTCATATCTGACCTTGAGGACTGTGACAGGATTCATAATGAAGCCTGCCGCGACTCTAGCAGCCGCGCCCGTGGCCAAATTCGCCACATTTCCAAGCTTCGGAAGTACTGAGGATGCTTTGGAAGTGCTCGTTTCACCAGCCAGTGGAATTGCAGGTATCTTGGAGACATATTGCCTCATATGGTTCAGCATACCAAAGTAAAGTGCGGAGCCAAAGCCCGTCCTGATTACTGAAGGCGTCGTGCCGCGCCACAGTTGGCGGATCGGATTGGGTCCATGGAGAACGTCGCGAAGAGCCTTTCGTAGCGAAGACGCGTGCGACTGTTGTACACGAGTTTTGAGCAAGTCGGCAGGTTGCAACAAGGCCGCACTTGCACATCCAGAGCCGAGTCCAGCCAGGAAGTGAAAGCCTGAGTGTCGTTAGCTCAGCCTCAGTTCCCAAGAGCAGGTAGAACTAGAAGATGGATTACCTAAACTCGTTTTCTTCTTAGCAGCGCCATCAGACATTGCGGAGCATCCGCTGAAGTGTTCTCGCTATGTCTCGAGTTCCATGATGGCTCTTTTGATGGCTTTTGATGTTTGCTGCTTGGTAAGAGCAATGGAAAGAAACGGCTTCTGGTTTTCGTAGACGTCAGATGTGTGAGAGCCGGTATGAGAAGTACGCGGGGAGCGGCATTTCGCCGAATATTCTATTCTAATTTGCAAAAGGGCCTGGACGCTCCGAGCCGGGATTCGAGGCCTCTCTACCTACATAGAACTTTACTAAACAACATCGTTTCTACACGTTTAGACACTTATTTTTTGCGTAGAATGTACTAGAATATTATCGCCGAGACTTAGTCTAATAGTAGAGACAGTATTACTATAGATAATAATAATATACCTAGTAGCCCGCCCGTAGAGTCTTCATAGCTTCCTAGGCCGCCCTACTACACCCAACAACTATGCTTTTTTCTATAGTAATCTCTATAGCAACCTAATACTATTCTATTCGACGAATAGGTATACTAGTAAGAGAAGCACGCTTAATAAGCGACCGAGGAGTTCTTTAACCTAGAGACACAATCTTAAGGTGTTTCTTAGAGCGAGTTCCTAAAGTCTACATATACTAGGGACGAAGATAAAGAGAATAGACTACTAGGCGAAGAGTCTAAGGAAGAAGAAGAAGAAGAAGAAGAGATATCGCTAATATATACACGCGCTAAGGCAGCCGTAGAGAGCGCACCTAAATAAGAATAACCTCCGAGTACTACTACGGAGCCCTTTACGAATAGGGACACGCGTTCGTCGGAAGTAGTAGATATACTAAAGCTACTACTAAAAGCACGATCTCGCGGAACCCGTGTACCCGCTAAGAAGAAGTAGAGTAGTATACGAGAGAGTATTGAGACATAAGAGCTAGAGAGGGGCGTAAAGCTAGCTTTAGTAGACCCCCCGTTGGGTTGGGTTGAAACCGAATGGGTTAGGTTAGGTTGGGTTTTTGTGGAGTAACCCGACCGGTCGGGTTGGGTTAGGTTTTCTAAACCGACGCTAAGGACGGTTTCTTAGCGGGGAAAACCGAGTAGTTCGACGGTTTCTTAGCATAGGCTTAGCATGAGGAACGCGAAAACAAAAAAAAAATTTCTCTCGGGTAGCTACATTAGTGGCTACATTTTTGCCTAGGGCCTATACTCTACCTACTAGGGGCCTATAATAGCCTCTGCGGGGGAAATTAGGGCTTATTTCCCCCTTGTTCTATATACATGCCGACTCTATGCTAAGAAACCGTCGAGCTACTCGGTTTGCCCCTACCAAGAAACCGACTAGCGCTCGGTTTCTTAGCGGGGCAAACCGACTACTCGGGTTGGGTTAGGTTTTCGAACCCAACCCAACCCAACCCAACCCACCGCGGGGTCTAAGCTTTAGCACGTAAGCGCAAATCGAAAGAGGGCATAGCACTACGAGCTAAGGCCCGTAAGACATTATCTAAATAGTAGAATAGTAGCGCCGACCTATCTTATTAACCTCCCGGTAAGCTAGTGTTAACATCTAATAGCGTTATTAAGAAATCGTAGTTAGAAGCGAGCTCGTAACGCCGACTAACTTCGCGTACGCCCGTATAACGACCGATACTAAATCTAACACCGAAGCTATAGCTACGTCGAAAGCCCTTTAGTACCGACTTAACTTAGGTCGTTTAGTACCGATTAGATAGTAAATAGCATACTATTATAACTATTAATAATGTACTAGAAGATAGCGACATTAACGATGTATACTCGAGACCTTGTAATAATAAGATGGCATAGTTAATACGGAAGGTTAAGGAAAGAGTAGCTTTATAGGTCTTCGTCGAAGAACTTAGCTCGTAATAATAACTAGACCGTGTATTTACTATCTAATACTCGCGGCCTTCTACGCCTAAGCGTACGAAAACCTTTAATATAATTATTACCGAGGACGACTACTACATGGAAGTAGCTAAGTTCCTACGACACTATGCTAATACTAGTACATACTATGTAATCGACGTCCTCGAGAGCTATAAGCGCATCGCTAAACCTAACCGTCCATTAACACTACCGGAAAGCGATTAGTTCATTAAGATAGATAGCGACCCTATAGAGCTACCTACCTCTTAAGTAAAGAACAGCCGTAAAAATACTAATAATAAGACGAAGGAAGATAGCCGCGAAGATAACGCCGTGTTCGCGACGGTTCTTAAGCACTTCGAATGCAATGATATCTAGTGCGATAATAAGAGGCTTAGCTATAGTGTTAGCTGCTACGTACGACGCGGTATATACTATAGTATTATAGGCTCTTATGCGAGGGAATATGCTAACATAGTGCGAATTAACGAAGCCTTACTATAGCATATGCCTATAGACATTGCCGATAAGATAATAGATTCTTACGATAAGTATGTCTAGTCTAAGTTAGCCGCTTCTACTAAGAACAAGAACGCTTGGCATCTATTAACGATCGATAGTCTTATTAGTGCACTTACCGCTAAGCGATAGTAACCGGCTAGTAGTAGCGACTTATCTATGTTACTTATAGTACTACTATAGTAATAGTAATAATAGGCATAATAATAGTAGCTTAACCCTTTACTACTATAGATGATAATAACAAACCCTAGTCTTCTCGGCGGATACTAACCTCAACAATAATAATAATAGTAATAGTAGTCTATGTCGCATTCGCATGCCCGGAGTTTACCTATACTACCTAACATTAGCACCATCTTAGGCGATTACGCGGAGACGCCTCTATACCTAGCCTAGTTCTTCTAGAGGCATCCTTTATAGTAAGATAGGTAGGAAACCATTACTAAGGCTATTATAGACGATGCCTAGAACCTGCGATAGATAAGACGCTAAGAAAACGAAGGTAGATTAGTAAAAGTCGTACTAGCGTTTAGCATAAGAACGGCGCTTCGAGAGTATGTTATAGACTATGCTATAATGCGCTAAAGTAGCCGGAATTAAGAGGTATAAAGCCCTATATACTAACTTAGTAGGTTGCTAACCCTCGCCGCATAGAACACTACAACCAACTAACTAATTTTTAATCTAAGACTTAGAGGTGTAAGGGGTAATACTACTAATAGATCGCGTACTTTGTATAGATTAATTTGGACATGTTATAGTTAAGTTATAGCGTTATATAGGTGTTAAATATTTAAAGCTATATGTTTAACACACCTCCGCTTTCCCCGCAGCCTTTAAATTTAGTAGATAATACTAATTTTAGTTACTATTAGATTGTATAGTAACGGCACATGCGATTAATGTCGTTGTTTTTTTATATAAGAGCGCCGCACCTATTCTTAAATCCGCACCATTATATTATTAATAATGTAGTGTTATTATAGTATTATACCGTATTTAGCTGAACGTCGGCTATTTCTAAATTTGCTCCGCGATGCTAAGCCTCGACATTGCGGTCTCTTAAAGGTATTATAAAGACACGATATACCGACTTATCGTAGGAACGACATAACTAACTACTATTATAAGTTCTTCGGAAGAGTAAGATAGCATTGATTTACTATGGTATAGGCTAGTCTTAGCGCTCGCACACAAATCGCACCGAAATTCGATACATACTACTACTACTATCTATTGTTCCACATATCCGCCGGCAATATTAGACTATATTCGTACGGTTTCTCGAGCACTCTATAGTATTTAAACTACGCTAAGTAATTAATGTTATTACCCTATCGTTTACATGCCAACTCTAGGTATACCTAGAAGTCTACCTGCTAGTAAGGTGACCCGTATTTAGGCATTACTTACTAGTGCTTCTTAATCTAATGCTTTAGGTGTTTAAAGCTTAACTCGATAGTATTATAGTTAGGTAAATATAGTAGAAGGAATAATAGATATATACCCTTTACTAAGCACATTTCCTTAAGAAGGACTCTCGAATAGGTACTATAGTTGTCTAGCAATATAACCGATCGTGGGCCTAGATAAGGTAGGCAACGTAGTAGTACTCGATCGCGTACGAATGCGATAAAGTCTTTACTATTTACGCTGCCTTACTAGATTAATAGCTCCGGAAGATAGCCGTTAATAGTATAAGCTAGAAGGATCGTATATCGTTGCGAGTAATGTAGATGTTAGACATCTCGTGCTAGCATACCTCTTAGTGCCTAACCTCTCCTTCGAAGTGCTATCTTATCCGAGGTATAAGACTCGTTAAGGCATACGATTTAGAAGGCCGCGAATAATTGTAACTTAGCCTTAAATAGTGCCCTTACTATTAGATCTCTCTATAAAGCTGTACGAGATAGTAATTTGTTACTAAAGTCGTTACTACTAAGATAGCGGCTAATCGTAGATTAAGAGACCTACTTATAGTAATTTTCTAGTAGTAGTATCTACATCTCTTCGAGCTAGTATGTGCTTCTTCTTATTAAGAATTCTAGTAGATCGTCGCGTATAGCTAGCGTTATAATATAAGGCCTTCTACCCTTCGCTAGAAATATAGTAGTAGTCTTATTCTACCTTATAATCCGATTCTATATAGCGGTCCGCGACCTACGGTTGTTACTAAGTAGCATCTTAACGACTTAATAGGCTTCTATACTATTATCTAGTACCTACTATATAAGGTTCTCGTCTTATTTAGTAAGTATAGGCATGTTGTATACCGAGAGGTGCGATTTAGGGTACGGTTAGAGGTAGCTAGGTACTAAAAATACAGCTAGTAGGTAGATACGCTACTAATAACACTATTATAGGTGTTAGATATGCATAGAAAGATGTAGAATATAAGATAAGGTATATAACTCGTGTTTGCGACCTTAATATTGCGTTGTTAGATGGTATATCGTTGTTATATGCTAAGTTGGAATATGAGGTAGTAGGCCTCGTGACCCCGCTAGCAGCGTCCAGGCCCTTTTGCAAGGCACCAATAATCTGTCACGGTGCCTAGCCTGGACTTGAATCAGCTGTTTTGTATCAGAAATCCCAGCAAATCTCGGACGTCGGACTCCCTCATCCTCATCCTTCACCACAGCAGCAGTCTCCTGATCATCATCATCATCGCCCTCATCTTTCTTCCGACCACTTCCGTTCCGTTCAAAGTTCCAAAGCTGTACACAATTAGTAATCTCGCGACTCATGTTCGTCAGCCCTAGAACTAAATAAACAGATCGACAGCGCGACAGGCTCACAGACCGAAACTCATCAGGGCATCCTCACCACTTTTGATAGAATTCGATATACATACACCAACAACAGCAGCCCGCAATGTCTGAAGCCCGAAATATCGTAATCGTCGGAGCCTCATTCGGTGGTCTCGGAACCGCTCACTACATCTGCAAGCACATCTTGCCCAAGCTCCAAAAATCAGAGAATGCGAGATACGTGTTGCATCTCATCGACCCATCGACACATTTCTGGTGGCACATTGCAGCGCCTCGCCAGATTGTGTCTGTCAAAGACCTAACGTTCGAGAAGACGTTTGTGCCCATCAAGGACGGTTTCAAGCAATACCCAAACCTCCAGGACTCAATCGTCTTCACGCAAGCAACGGCAACTGCTCTCGACACGCAGAATCGTAAACTGACCGTTACTAAAGCTGACGGCAGTTCGGAGACTCTGGACTATTATGCACTCGTGATCGCCACTGGTGTGAAAACGCCCACACCGCTCACAGGCTTTCATGGCAATTACACGACTTCCGAGCAAGCGCTTACGGACATGAACGTCAAGCTGGCCTCGGCAAAGCACGTTGTGATTTCCGGAGGCGGCCCGATCGGTGTAGAAACAGCTGGCGAGATCGCGACCCAGTATGGCGGGAAAGCCCAAATCACGCTCATCGCCGGCAGTGACAAGCTTCTCCCCGTGCTCAACAAGTCTCGCGCTCAAAAGGCACAGAAGCTGCTGGAGAAGATTGGGGTCGAAGTCGTGTACGGCGTCAAGACTACTGGCACAAAGGACACTCCTGATGGCAGGACTGAAGTGCTCCTAGACAATGGCAAATCGATGACAGCAGACGTCTACATTCCTGCCTACGGAGTGACGCCGAATACCGACTGGTTGCCCGAGGAATTGAAGGGCAACAAGGGCTATGTCGCTACGAATGCCGCCACATTGAGGGTTGACAAAGCTGGAGCACGAGTCTACGCTGCTGGGGATGTGGCTGGTGTTGATAAGGGAGGTGTCATGGCAATGTATGCCACTATCCCAATTCTTGGCTCCAACATGGCCCACGATCTGCTCGAAGACGCCAAGGTTGGAACTTCTCCAGAGAAGAAATATGCGTTCAAAGAGGCAGAGTCCCAGGTTGTGCCGGTGAGTACGATGGAAACCACATCATTCGAGGGCGAAGACTGACTAGAAGCAGGTGGGACCCAAGACCGGAGTAGGAGCGTTCAATGGCTGGGGAATGCCAGGCTTCGCTGTCGGCCTGATCAAAGGAAAAGACTACATGACAGGTTTCATGAATGCATTCACAGAAGGCAAGAAGTTTTAGGCTAATCTAAGCGTTGCGAGACGAGGCGTGCTTGTAAATTACTGATACCCATTACTGGCAAATATCCCCAAAAGAAACCCCATCTTTTCTTCACTCATAAACCTTGTCATAAACATAACACAACCTCCCACCCCTCACATCCATCACATCCCCAACGCTCACCGGCCCAGCCACATATCCCATCGTCATCTGAAACCCCAACGTAACATTCCCCCCACGAGTATTATTCCAATCCTCACGATACACGGGCCCGGAAACATCGCGCAACCTCCTCCCCAAATCCCTCCTCTGCCAACTCCACCACACACGATCCAAATTCGCATGATGAAGATAAAACAACGGATCCGCAGGACTCACATACGGATCCCTCATGATGCCTCCTACACCCGAATGCCCTCCGCCATGAATCCCCGAATGCACCTTAGGCGGTCCAAGCTCGGCATCGAACGTGAAAGCCCCGAACGTCGACTTCGCGAGCGTGACTTGGGTTCGATTCATGCCGAGATAGCGTCTGGCCCAGTACGGGCTGAGGTCGCGATTGAGACAGCGGGGGTTTCCTGAGAGATTACTAGTGGGGCCTAGGGTGATGATGGTGTCTTTGAAGGGACCGTCTTGGATGCAGCCTCCTCCTGTGCGGCCGGGGATTTGGAAAGAGGAGGAAGGTTCGGGGTCGTCGGAGGGGATGAAGATGCCGTTGCCGCCGAAGCCGTGGGTTGGGTGGAAGACGGGGCTGTTGAGGAAGGTTTCGTCGGTGGAGACGTCGAGGGTCCAGTCCCAGTATGGAAGTGCGCCTGGAGAGTGTTAGTGAAGAAAGAGGTCGCTAGATGGCAGGCCTTACCGGGATAGTTGCATTCTTCTCTTAGAGCCTTCTCGTAAACGCTCAAGTAGTATCGATGCCACGGGAGGAGATGTCCAACTTTATGGGATGTGTTGGTCTGGAGGATATGTGCAGTCGTGAAGTCGTCGGATCGGGTTACGGCAGCGGGTGCAAGCCAGTCTGGTGTGACCTCTTTTGGCTTTGCTTGTAGACACTTGATGGCTCCTATGTAATCTTGTTTCTGCGTGGAGGTGAGATCTCGCCATTCTTTACGAATGAGAGGTTCTGAACATGATCCATGGTGGGATTGGATCGGCGTTGCAGAGGTGTATGAAAGAAGTCCAAGCAAGACCGGCAGTGCAGCTATGGTATTAAGCATCTTGTCTGTAAATCCTAGGAACAAGCACATTGATGTTTCTTTGTCTGAGTTACGCTGCGCTGTCTTTATATCTGATTACCACCGGTTGCACCGCGATGTAGCTGTTGCCAAGCTTCCAAAGAATCATTGGAATGCCGCTTCGTCCTGGCTGATCTTGCGGTCTGCATCGCATCCTCCATTGCAGATGGTCGCTGCAAGTCCATATACAAGACTTGGCGAAATTGTCCTTTGCAGTATAGGATAGATGCAGAAACATAGCCCTACTGTTGCACGGCGTGCAGCCTGTCGCGTAGCGTAAGCAGATCTACGTCGGAGTTTTGTTTTCGTGCATTGTGCATCATTCAGCTGATCCTCTAGCCAAAGGATTTTCCGACACTGCCTTCATTCACTGGTCCTTCGCGCAGACAATACTTCCGGTGGGCTTGACGAGAGTATCTTGTACGCGATGCTTGGTGAAGTGTACGCTGACCATGCCAAGGCTTCCGTGCATATAGAAGTCTTGACTTTCAGTGCTTTGCGGCTGGTGATGTTGGCTGAGCGATTCCGAGAAGAAATCTCCAGAGAAGCTGGACTTTGTCGATCTACGCCTTGCATTAGTTACGTTGGAGCTGAGTGGGAAAGCTTTCGTGCGCCGACCCGAAGATATAGTACTCTACATAACCTTCATGATAGGCTGCTTGGCTGCAGCAACGGATCGGACTTCGGTGCATTGTCGCTCTTCAAAGTCATGGTAGAGTGTACGGGCTTCAACCACGTCGCATCTCCTCAGACCAAAGCAGGCCTGTCTTTAGATCCTGCAGGCAGACACTCATCCGCTTCGCTTCCTTGATCGATGTCCACGAGCATGTCTTTGGTGACCTCATGTAGTGGAATTAGACAAAACTCGTGGTCCAAGCTCAGCCTGCCTTCCACTAAGCTTTCTGCAAGTGCAATGTTCTCTTCGGGAAAGCCTTCATCACGCAGACTTTGATAATAGCTAGCAATGATGCTTTTTCCGAGATTCTCGTCAGCGATTGTGAGAGGCGATGCAGGATTGGCGCGAAGGACCCAGAGCAAAGTCAAAGGCGACTCCCCAATTTCCAATCCAGGCTGGCAATGCGCAGTCAATATTCTACAATGTTCTTTACGACGTACCATCAGTGCCTGACTACCACTCTTTGCATGGATCCGTAGCCGCTCGGCGGCCGCAGCTTTCGTCTCCGCATCTGAGCCATGAATGGCGGGCGCTGATTCACACAAGGTGAATGGTATTTGCGGAGCAGGATCTGTGCCATGCTTTGCTGCGTCTGCTTGCGCAATAGCTAGGACCATGGTGTGAAGGACCTCGCTCAGGTCTTTTCGACGAGACTGAGGGCGCACATAGATGTATTGAAGATACGGAATGGCATGCCTTCCTCGAAGGAAGATGGAGAATTGCGCGGCAGCAGCTGCGTGTCCAGACTTGTCCCTGATTCCAATGATCCAATAGGGAAATTTATGGCGGCGCCGTTGCGAATGTTTCTCGTTGAGGCGATTGACGATCAAATCGGGGTGCTCGCGTTCAGCTCCATGGAAGTTCGCCAGATATAAAGGCTTGTAATGACGTTCGAATACGGGCCCAGTGACAGACTCGATGAGTCCAATGGCGGGAAGTGCATTCTCTTTGAGTCTCTGGGTCGATAGGCGAGAAATGCAAGCGAGATTGATTCCTGCAAGATGGCGGTGGAGTTTGTCCTCGAATTTTGGTGTCAGCAGCTGCGTGAGATTCTCCAGCTCACTGATGGAATGCATAACCCAGCGTGTCCTGAGACTCCTTATTTGTGACCCATGAATACTACTACTATGTACCTTGCCTAAATGTCGGAGATTCTATCTTCCTCCTCGAAGTGTAGGAAATGCGAGTTCGCCACCTGGAAGCAATAATGTAGCATCTTGCCGTGTGATGTGCCGCCCGACATGCAGCGAATTGAAGTCAATCATGTGGGCGGTCCGCTCCTAGTGAGTTTTGATGGGAGGCGAGGAGGCGGCCGAAAGTATGCTGAAGAAGTTATGCGATGAAGTTGTGCTCTTTGGCATATCTTGTACACCCGGAGACAATTCCTGGCTGTAACTTGTAAGTCTAGGATGGAGATTCTAGGTGGACATGATGTTTCTCGCAATGGTTTACAATCCTTTGTATGGCAAGAGCTTGGAGACTATCTCTCTAGGCATTGGGGTCTTGACGAAGGATCAAATATTCCAATACTGACAACAGTGGTTACTAATCTGTGCTCACCGTGAAGTCATGTGCTGACGTGGCAGTCTCGCGTTTGACCAGAGTCGCAGCTGTATGGAAGTGTAAGGAACATGATTGCACCAAGACACGCACCACGTCGACGTCCACTTTGTGACTCTGGGATGACTGTACTGTTGCTCTGGAGATGTCGAGGGTTCCGTTTCGGCAGGCGCAGGCGCACGCATTGGCCCCGCCGTTGAAAATACCCCTGACAACTTAGAAGGCACCCTGCATGAAATCATTCAGGGCAGGGAGTAAACAACAGTCGCGCGCTGCGACTGCGAGTGTCACCAAACCCACACCGACACCGCCATCAATCAATTGACCTGCAGCACTCGAACGGTGTGAGACAACAACCACGCCATGTCCAACAAGTCGGGCTTGTACCTGAACTTCCTCCAGTCGCCCAGCACCGGTGTACTGACGAGCGATGCATCCATCAACTACATCACCACCACTACCACCATCAACGAGCCTACCGCCATTCTCAAGCATCTTGGCGCTCAAGCCAAGCAAGTCGACAAGAAGGAGGAGAAGGTCATCTACACCATTGAAGGCGACAATGGCTGCTGTCTGGAGACCATCACCACCCTCCAATTCCGCATGGGAGGCGGCGCCTACCTGCCAGGCATGGACTCCAACATGCTGGATGAGCGCGAAGTGACATTCCCCATGATGCATGTGGTGACCTACAAGGACGACAAGATTCAACAGATCCGTCTCTACTGGGACCAAGGCACACTCTTGAAGCAGGTAGAGGCCATTGGCAAGACTGGTCGCAACTGGCCAATTCGCGACGGTAAGGCTCAGATCGATGCCATCAACGCCAGCGTCAAGTCCGGCATTCAGGGAGGAGGAAGCGCTGGGAATGAGCCCTTGGGCGTGCGCAATCCCAACGAGGTTGTCATCCGAGATCACCACAAACGCGACAGCGTCTCGGTCACTCGTGATCCTCACGCCAGTCTGACCTTGTTCGCTGAGCGCGACGTCAATGCCGACGGACGCACCTACAACGGTCCCAAATATGAGCCAGTCAAGTCGGCCAAGCCCATTCCACGCGACCTTGGCGAGCTCTTCACCAGTGAGGAGAGCGCTCGGGACCCGTCGCGCAGCCAATCACCACACAAGATGGATGGAACTGTTTTGAAGGCAGGAGCCGGCCGTAACCACCAGAACAACCGGCTCTTCGATGACCAGGACGACCCTGAGCCCCCACGTTCGCCTGAGCGCAAGAAAACCTACAGTCAGAAGTATGAGCACTTTGCATTTGGCAACGGCGAAGACGCTCCAAAAGATAATCGACCCT
Source organism: Pseudocercospora eumusae (assembly GCA_001578235.1). Taxonomy (NCBI): domain Eukaryota; kingdom Fungi; phylum Ascomycota; class Dothideomycetes; order Mycosphaerellales; family Mycosphaerellaceae; genus Pseudocercospora; species Pseudocercospora eumusae. The sequence continues at coordinate 48,369 of LFZN01000183.1, read as the reverse complement.
TGAGCAAGAACAAGTCAAGCCAGCATGATGCTACATTCAGCTTCGAGGACTTCCACACCCCGCCCAAGCACATCGAGAAGAATCGTCCAGATTATGAACGTCACTGGGGTGCTGGTGTTGACGAAGTAAATCTTCACCCATGTTCAAAGCAGTTGCATTCCTTGACTGACATTTTCCAGGACGATCCAGAGTCTCCACCAAAGCGTCCTGTGGTCCATCAGCCAAGGAAAGACGCAGAGCCTCATTGGGAGACCGCGCACGATTCGTCTCCTGCTCCAGCCAAGATGCAGTCTTTGCAGCGCCAGAAGGGACTGGGCCTGTACGGCGACCCTCTGCACAAGGACGAGCGCGTCAGAGCGCCACCAAAGCCTAACGTCAACAATGCCCGCCGCGGAGATGACTTTGGCCCTCACTACGAGATTTCGGACAAGTCTCCAGCCGGCGCAAAGCCAGCTCAGAGCAAGCGCGAGACTCGGTCTGATATGGCAAGCAACTGGAGCTTCGAAAGTCCGGTTCAGGAAGAGAAGAAGATCTACAAGACAGCAGGTGACGGTATGGGTTCACGCGCTGGACGCCGTGCTTGGGGAATTGGTGATGAATCAGACCCAGAAGTCGATGCTGATGTGAGACCCAGTGCTAGAAGTCGTCGCTCTCAACAAGAAACGGGAGCGGGAGCCGAGCTGGACTTCTGAGGAACCGTTGAGCAGAGCAACGGATGAACCGCCGCCCAGAGCAGCTTCTCCAACAAAGCGCGCCTGCCCAGAAGTCCATCTCAAAGATGATCCTCGGACTGCGAGCAAGGAGAAAGAACGACCTTCTGCTGGCGATGCTGAAGCTGGTGCCGACGGTCAGCGTGCTCACAAGGCCAGACTTGGTCAATGACTACTTACGATATTGCACAAGTGTTTAGGATGGAGCGGTTCTGCTAGGAAAGATTGATACCCTCAGGCATGCTTGGTGTATTCGCGACTTGCGATGTGAGAGTTGGCGACTTGTTGCAAGAGCAAAGAATGTTTACTGATAGGTCATTTGTCGACGACACTCTAGCAATAGATGCCAATAATACAATACTACTTGATCCTCAAGGCGCACCCATTCCGCGGTCTAGCCCCTAAGAGTAACTTTGTGCCTCGCAGCAAGCTTGCAGTGGTGAAACCTACCGAGCTCATACATCTTTCATCTTTGACCTGGCAGCCACGAGCTCACGAACAGCATGCGTGCTTCTCCGGGCCCTCACACCTCGCTTTTCGGCAGTCTTATCGTCTCGCATGGCATTACTTGAAGTCGTTAGTTGGTCGACTGGGGTCGGCCAAGCTTCTGATAAGAAGATATCTACAACATTATTGCATAGGGAGAACGGCACGTCTACGGAGACTAAACAGACGCCACCTCGCACAAACCCCTCATCATCAGTAGTAGTCGCCTAGGTAGGCTCGATACGTGCCGTTAGAACGGCAGCCTGGATAAACTTGCTAATAAGTTGTATAGGAGGAGATAATATACGAGCGATCAAATGGTACTTTCTTCTACTGAACATTGGAGTCAGCACATAACGCCGTGTCCTACAAAATCTTGCGAGGCCTCGCGAATGCTATAGTTCTAATGGCAACCATTTCAGAAAAGTCCGCTACGACTCACCGACAACGAAGCGTGGCAGAGGAGCCAGTGACTTCTGTCTTGACAGGCGGCGACATACCCATCAACGACTCCGGTCACGAATGGACACCAGACGAAGAAGTCCTCGCGGCGCTGGGTTACAAACCCGAATTCAAGCGCGAGTTCTCCTTGTGGACAACCTTTTGCGTGTCGTTCGCCGTGCTCGGCCTCCTCCCGTCTTTCGCCTCAACGCTCTACTATGGCATGGGCTACGCAGGCACAGCGGGCATGACCTGGGGCTGGCTCGTGGCAATGATTGGAATCCAAAGCGTTGCCGCCTCTATGGCTGAGCTATGTTCAAGCATGCCTACGTCCGGTACGAATTTAGCAAGAACTTTGAGGACTCTGCTGACTTTCGAGTTCTTCTGGATTTAGGAGGCCTTTACTACGCCGCTGCCGTCCTAGCACCACCAGGCTGGGGACCTTTGGCCGCATGGATCACTGGCTGGAGCAATTGGTTCGGCCAAGTCACTGGCGCACCCAGTGTCAACTACGGAACCGCAGCCATGATGCTCGCTGCAGCGAGGATCCAGAACCCCAGCTACGTGCCAACCGACTACCAAACATTCTTGTTAACGGTGTTCCTCATGCTCATCCACTCGTGCATGGCCAGCGCTCCCACGAAATGGATCGCGAAAATCAACAGTTCTGGATCGACTTTCAACATCCTCGCCCTCGTGGTAGTCATCATCCTAATTCCAGCCGCTACGAACCGCGAACAGCAAGGTCTTCCTAGATTCGCACCGAGCAGCGAGGTCTGGGGGAACATCTACGCAGGAACAGACTATCCAGGCGGTGTCAGCGTGCTGATGAGTTTCATCGGAGTCATCTGGACAATGTCCGGGTACGACTCACCTTTCCACCTCGCAGAAGAATGTTCGAACGCGAACATTGCTTCTCCTCGCGCAATTTTCCTGACGTCTGCGGTGGGAGGGACAGCCGGGTGGTTTCTGCAGCTCGTAGTGGCGTACACGGTTGTCAGCATTCCGGACGTTCTGGATTCTGATCTTGGACAACCGTTCGCGGCGTACCTGATCCAAGTCTTGCCGCAGAACGCCGTGTTGGCTGTCCTCGGGCTGACGATCATTGCTGGGTTTGCGATGGGACAAGGTTGCATGATTGCCGCTTCGAGAGTTACGTTCGCGTACGCTCGAGACGACTGCTTTCCTTTTAGTGACATTTGGAAGAAAGTCGACAAGCGAACTCAGACGCCGGTGAATGCGGTATGGATGAACTGTGCTATCGGGTGTTGCTTGCTGCTGCTCATATTTGGAGGTTCGACGACGATTGGAGCGATATTCTCGATTGGGGCTTGTGCTGCGTTTGTGGCATTTACAACACCAATCTTCATTCGTGTTTTCTTTGTCGGGAATCGCTTCAGACCAGGTCCTTGGCATCTTGGTCGGTTTTCGATTCCAATTGGAACGATTGCGTCAGGGTTTGTGGCACTGATGGTCCCAATCCTGTGTCTGCCGTCTACTACTGGTAGCGATTTGACGCCTGACGGGATGAATTGGACGGCTGTTGTGTATGGAGGTCCGATGGTGAGTCATTGCAAAACAAAGATCGGACAAGCGCAGGACTAACTGATAATTGACAGATTCTGGTCATGATCTGGTGGGTTGTATCAGCAAGGAAATGGTTCAAAGGACCGAAGGTGAACTTGGAACACCTCATGCATGCTGGTGATGATCAAACTACTGCGAATGCGCAAGTCATCGAAGGCGAGACTCCGAGTGAAAGGAGCAGTAGTGGCCACTGGCTTGCTCAAGCCCCCGGGGAGATGCCTACAGAGAAGCAGGTTGGTGATGTAAAAGAGACTGGGTTGTAAAGTGACCACATCACGGTCAGCATTCCTAAGCAGTTATACCACCCATTCCATCTTACATCTAATGCCCCTTCCCACCCCTCTCATCCTGAAATCCTATCGTTGTAGGCGCCTCAGGAAATTCCTTCTTGGCCTTCTCATGCGCACCACCACTCTTCTGCTGCGTCGCCACGCCTCCCGAATCTTTTGCTCGGTGTCTGCATCCACCATCAGCTCAAGCCTCACCCCTCGTTATTTGTCTGTACTCACTCTCGACCCTGCTTTGACTGATCGGTCTGTACATTCGGATCATGACCTTTGTCTAGTACATGCTTCTTGCTTTTCTCTTCACTGCCGATATCGTGCTTTTTGTCTGGGTTTGAAGCTGGTCTTGACGCGACTATCGATTGACTGAATGGTCTGGTAGTCGTTTGTACTGATCTCGAAGCTACGACGCGATGGCTGGCGCGTAGGGCTCGGTAGAAGGTCAGGAACTCGGAAGGGGAGGATTGTGCCATTGTGCCTGTGTTGTTGGAGATGGTGTTGAGGTCGGTGGTCACGTTGGCTTGTAGACGGGAGAAATACTATTGATGACATACCACGGCATGTTTATGGCTTAGAGTCCCAACTTTCCATTCGGTTAGCATGTGGATGGGAATCGTTTTCGATGAAAGAATCATCATCATCATCGTGACCTCCACGATGATGCGCATTGAGTTTAGCCTGGTTTCCCCGCCATTTTTCGTGCACGTGCTGCTGTCAGTTCGATTCGCGTTCACCAGACACGACATAGTCGCAAGCATCATGGCGGTGACAGCTCATGATCCGAAGTTTCCCTGCTCACTGTACCATCTTCCACCGTAGACCGACCTACTGGAATCGCGGCTGAAATCTTGATAGGACCGTGTACATTCCTTTCCCGAGCAATCGTCTGGCCAAAGCAGCTTTGCGCACACTCTCTGTCGACCCAGAACTGTCTTCTCTAGTCGAAAGGTCTTTCAGTCTGGTGACAGCCGTTCCAGATAGTCAGAGTGCCGTACAACATGATCCATTCAAGGCCGCTCTTCTAGCCAATGCTGCGCCTGCGGAACCTATTCATGCCACTACCACGAACGACAGCTCAGATGGACAGCTTGATGACCCTGCTGCGACAATCCTGAAGACCGAGTATAAGGCTACGACGAATCGCATGCTGAGGGTTTCGGTGAATGGCTTTTTTGAGTCACTCGGCACTGTAATCCAGGTTATGGAAGAGCTTGATATTGATGTGGTTCACGAGAAGGGCCTTGACAGTCTGGAGGGTGCGCAAGGTGTTGAACAAGGCATGACTGGCAGTACAGGATGAGCATGAGCCGTCTCGGTCTTTGGTCATGGAAGCTGGTGCCGCGAGATGCCACAATGCTCCAGCATAAGCGCTCTTCAAGATCGACTGCGGCATACGACGAATGCTAGTGGGATGACAGAGGCCACTGCTGCCTTCTGTCTAGTATATGCGCTGCTGAAATTTCGCGATCTGCAATCGTGTCACGATATGGCTTGCAGGAATCTCGTAAACTGCAACAACCGCAACACCGCCCTCAAAACCACCGATGACGACAAGAGAAATCGCCGAAGAGCGGTGTGCGAGGCGAGCAGAGTCGGCTTGCTTCTGCTGTGGACATAACTCTGTGGTGGGCATAGCTAAGCTGTCATGTGCAGATGAGCAGAGAAGCACGGCTACGTCAGAAGTCCCACGGAGCGGTGGTAAGCGAGTCCCGCCGACCAGGACACATATACTGCTACTCAGCCCTCGTCAGGACAGTGCATGAAAAGATCTTTGGATCTGAACGAACATCAATATGACTATGTGAACAGATGGACGCTCGGCGGAGAAAGATCCCCCGGCCAAGTCACGGCCCGAGTGACAAGCCACTAGGCTATCTCTTGCTCACGTAGGTTACAGTTCGATGATGTTTGCGTCTCCGTACATACTTCTTCAGCAAGTTTCATCGTCAAGATGCATGTACTTTCGATTATTGCTGCACTGATTTCTTACTTAGTGATTGCGCAGTCGACGTTCGATCCTCGGGAAGCAACCATCTCGTCAACTCATCATAATCTGTATACTGGTCTGACGACATGCCAAGAAGTGGTATCTTCCTTTCTGTCCCGTATCGAAGCATTGAATCATCGAACAAATGCGATCCTCGCTCTGAACCCACAGGCATTACAAATCGCTCAAGATTATGATTCGAAGCTGCAAGCAAATAATGGCACCTACGGTCCTCTCTTCTGCATACCAATTCTGCTCAAGGACAACTTCGACACCTCCGATATGGTCACCACAGGCGGAAGTTTAAGCTTGGCCCAATCTCAGCCTACCGTTGACGCGCCGTCTGTCGTTGCTCTCAAGAAGGCTGGTGCCATCATCCTCGGGAAAGCAAATCTGCACGAATTGGCATTGGAAGGGATTAGTGTCTCTTCCCTCGGAGGCCAAACGATCAACCCTTACGACTACACGCGGACTCCCGGCGGAAGCTCAGGCGGGTCAGCTGCTGCTGTCGCCGCTTCGTTTGCAGTCTTTGCCACCGGGTCAGATACGGTCAACAGTCTGCGCTCTCCAGCAAGTGCCAACTCTCTCTTCAGCTGTCGACCAACCAAAGGCCTCATCAGCAGAACTGGCATCATTCCGTGCTCGTATACCCAGGATACCATCGGACCAATTGGCAGAAATGTGAAGGACATCGCCACAGCTCTCACCGTCATGGCTAGCGTGGGCTTTGACTCTGAGGACAATACCACAGCGCTGGCACCGGCAGGCATTCAAGGTGTCGACTTCACTGCCGATCTTGAGAATGGTTATTTGAATGGTCTTCGATTCGGTCTGCTAAATGGCTTTATGAACCATACATCTTCTCCGGAGACAGATCCGGTGAACAAGGCCATGGCGAACGTCACAGCCAGATTGGAAGCCGCCGGAGCGAGTATCGTCAACATTACCGACAAGATGTACAACACGACAGACATCTCGAACAGACTAGACACACAGATTTTCGAGCTTCGCGAGAACTTGAATGCTTACCTGGAAAGACCTTCGCTACACGGTCAACATCCAAGCACCACAAACGAGCTGTTCTCAAGTCACGACTTCCTCGTCCTACCATCTCAACACAACTACGTCAAGATCCTCCTCAACTCCTCAACATCAAATCAAAGCAAACCAAGCTACGACTCCGTACGCCGCGGAATCGAAGACCTAACTCTCGCCCTCGCAGAAACTCTCAGGTCGAACAATCTCGACGCCCTCATCTACCCCGAACAAAAGAATCTCGTGGTCAAGATCGGTTCGCCTTCACAAAGCGGGCGAAACGGGATCCTAGCAGCTTTGACAGGTAGTCCGGTCGTTACGGTACCCGTGGGGTTCAGTAAAGCTACAGAAAATGCGCCTGAAGGTGTGCCGATTGGGATGGAGATTTTGGGAATGCCTTGGACCGAGGGGAAGCTTTTGCAGATTGCTTATCAGCTTGAGGGGGTGAGGAGGCCGCCGAGCTGGGCGAAGGAGGTCGTGCCTGTGAAGATGTATGAGAGTGTGCCTGGCATAATGCCCGATGCTGGGAATGTGCCGAGGGTGTATCCTATTGGGGTGCTTTGAGTGCTGCATACGGTAATGGTTGTTCTTGCTAGCACACGGCTACATGCACGACATACACTGATTGTCACGATATGATCAATCGCTTTTCTGATATCCATGTGAAGTTGCGGAAGACCGGGAGTGCTAGTCACAGCGAAGTGTTTCAGATGTCGCTTTCCAGGCATGTCGACCAAGCATTTGGTTCGGCATTTTTACTCCGCGACCCGCAGCACGCTAGAACGCGGGCCACCCACCCATGGCGTCGCTTTAAGGTTTGGTGCCTCAGCTCGACCTGGCCTGGCGTTGACAATTGATCGAGTCACTTTTCTACTTGCACCTTTCACCTTTCCTTCACCACATCACTTGTCTCCTGCACCATACCCAACTTGCTGTATCGGCCTCCACCGAGTTCTGCCATCATTTTCACCCAGCCAATGTCTGCCTAGCCGCCGTTGCCTGGCCAATGTAGTCTGCAGCCATCCCACGAGCACCCATTCACCACGAAGCTCGACACGACCGAACGCAACAATAGTATTGACACGAAAGACGCCTGGTCACCAGAAATCGGTCATATTGGAACACAGCTAGCACGTGGCCTGGAAATCCAGCTTGGCTGCAACGAAATCGACACCCTCGAGATTCATGTTTCCGCCCTAGAAACGCGCTGCACGACGCCTTAGCAACCCGGCATTGGCCGGGGCGACGGCAAGGGTTGGGCATATAAAGAGCTGGTGACCGCCGTCTCGATCGAAAGAACGACTTGCTTCTTGAAATTCTGCCTGTACCTCACGAAACCTGACTGTGGGGCGCCGGCTGCCTTGCAACGCCTTCAACGTGCCTTTGCCCCTCCACGTAGGCTTCGAATCCGGCACGCAACATTGCGATCGAGCAAATGGATAGCATGGTGGAAGAAGATGTCTTGACGCAGTGCACGCAGCCGTCAGTGGACCCGAGGCGGATCGGTAGGAACAACTCGGGTCTCTCTGCCAGTGACGTCGCCGATGTCATCTGCATACTGCATCCGGCCACTCCTGCAGCCTTCCGTCTTGTCTCGGATACAGCAGTTCGCGCGCCTCAGCATATTCTGCAGAACTCGAGTCTTCGCCGACCAGATCGGAACGGCGGCGGCATCGACGATGAGGATACGTTCATCCTCAACGAGAACGCTGGGGAGCAGGCAATGGATCTGGCTCTGAGGTTTTCGACGCGCACGCATCAGCCTCATCTCGGATTCGTGCTAGGGCGTAACAGCCTTGAGTGCGACATCGTGGTTCGAGCAGATTCTCACAAGCGGGTCAGCAATGTCCACTTTTGCATCTTCTTCAATGAAACCGGCGTTCTCATGCTTAGGGACATGAGCACGAACGGAACAATGGTAGATAATGTTCTGCTCAAGGGTAAGACCACGAATCATCCTCACTCCCGAATGCTCAGTCCTGGCAGCGTGGTCCAAATACTATCTCCATCAAAGGATGAGGTGCTCAAGTTCATTGTGCGCTTCCCGTCCCGCGATGGATATTACGAGGAGTATGACAAGATGTTTCAAGATTACATGAGTCGGCAATTCGCTGCTCTTGACCAGTGGCAACGAGATGAACGCAACGATGACCCAGATCTTCCCACATCCGCTCAACGCCCGCAGACTGCCGTCAAAGCGCCTGTTCCACACAATCAATTTGGCATGCACTGGAATGGCGGTGAGGTCTACAACGTGGTTGGGCACATTGGAAAAGGTGCATTTGCCAGCGTCTATCAGCTGGCCACAAAGCTTAATGGTCAGCTTTACGCTGCGAAGGAGCTGGAGAAGAGGAGGTTCATGAAGAATGGCGTGCTCGATCGCAAGCTTGAGAACGAGATGCGGATAATGCAATCGATTGACCATCCCAGCATCGTCGCATACCATGACTACCAGGACGTCTCCAACCATCTGTACATTATCATGGAGTTTGTTCCGTGTGGGGATCTCCAGCAACATCTGGCCGAGCATGGACCTCTTGCCGAGCCGATCGCGAAGCAGATGGCTTCTCAGGTCTTTGACGCACTAGATTATCTGCACAAGAAGAACATCACGCATCGTGACATCAAGCCGGACAATATTTTGCTATCTTCAATCGATCCGAACAACTTTATCGTCAAGCTATCCGATTTTGGGCTATCAAAGGCAGTACAGAACAACGACACCTTTTTAAAGACGTTCTGCGGCACCCTGTTGTACTGTGCACCAGAAGTTTTCCCTCACTATGATATCCATTCGGCGAATAAAGGCATCAAGCGCTCTCGAAAGCCGCAAGGCACCAAGACGTTCCGAAGCTACAGCCACGCTGTGGACATCTGGTCTTTCGGTGCTGTGCTTTGGTATTCCTTGTGTCACAGACCGCCTTTCGAAGGCGTGGCTGATAACACCGGCCGCGGCATGTTCGACAAGATTATGATGACACCTTTGGATGCTGCAGATCTGGCGAGGCAAGGGGTGTCTGAGGCAGCTGTTGCCTTGTTGGTGGCCATGCTTAATACAGACCCGATGGCCCGGCCTTCTGCAGAAGAGTGTTTGCGTCTGCCGTGGTTCGGCTCACGCAAGCCTACAATATATCGACGACCGCCGCGATCTCTTGGTGCTATTGAAGAGGAAGCTCAGCTTGATACGATTTCAGGTGCTCAAGAGCCTGACGTTTCTGGCTTAAGCCTAGACGATCGAGAAGCTGACGAGCTTCTGGGCAGTCAGCAGAGGGAAGTCAGTCTCAACTCGTCCGACATGAACTTCTTCGAGTCGTCGCGGGTCTCTAAGCGATTGAAGACCGGAGAGAACAATTATGGGGACGACGAGGAACTTGACGAAGACAACTACTACGGCTCCAGTCCAGAATTGGTTGGCGATATTCCAATAATGATTCAAGAGCAAGTGGGAGATCAGCCGCAGCCATCGGAAGCACAAGGAGCCGGGGCGAAAACCAGAGCACCTAAGCTCTTCGGAGAAATCAGCCAGTCAGACTTGCCGAGACTTCGAAGACGAGAAGACAGAGTCGCTGAAGACCTAACGAGCTCAACTGCGTCTCGTGTGGGAGCTATATCGGAGCACAGTCTGGGTCAAGATTCACGGAACGATTGTGGTCAAAGCCTTCTTGGTGCTGAATCAATGGTCCGCGAGATGGACATTGACTCGCCATTTACGGGAATCTCAAGCGCTTCACAATCTCGACGTGACAGCAGTGGCGTCGATTCCACCACGCAGTCGACTGCGCAGTCGCAAGAGGTGACTCAACCAGAAGATTTCGAAGAGACTCCAAAATTACAGCAATGTGAGCAAACACAGACGCAAACGTACACTCGTCGCATCAGCATACCCTACCCACCGTCATTCTACTACGATCCCGCGGATCCAAAAACGCATAATCTTCAGTATGCTTCTGAGGTTAGTGGCCATGACTACACGAAGTATGCGAACCATGCCGCGACCAAGGACAATTCGCTAGCTACCACGCAGCCGAGGAGTAAGCCGACCAGTGATAATGACCGAGTGTCAGCAAATGGCTCCAAGACGAACGCGGCAGATCGCTCCGAAGCAGAATCACCAGCAGCTCTAAAGCTTCCACAGACGGCACATCTTATCAAGCATGCGAATGTCTCCGGCCCGCGACCACGATTTGGTAGGCTGATATCGACGCAAGGTTCAGCTCCAGACTTGGTCCTGGATTTACACAACACGGTTACGACATATGGACGCAGTTCTCGTTGCACGTACACTCATCCCGATAAGAATGATATCCGGATAGCCAAGGAGTGCCTCACAATCTTCTTTCATGCTCCAGATCTGAGCAAGGCCTCTGGACCGGAAGAAGAGCTCGATTCGATCAAGGGCTTGTATTGCGGTATCGTCACATACGGTAGTAACGGTGTGAAGATTAATGGCATTCAGCTGGACAGAGGCGAGGCTGGAAAGCAGCTCTATGGCAAGATCTATACTGGAGACATCATCGAGGTCTGGCCCGGTAATGACAAGGAGGCTCCTCTGCGCTTCTATGTCGAGGTTTATCACGGTACTACCAAAACCCCGCGGAGTGCCGATGCGCCAGCCTTTAAGGTGGCCATGGAGAAGCAGCGTTCGCAGAGTAGCGATATTGAAAAGTAGGACTCACAAGCTAAAGCTTGACGGATAGGACGATTGATACACACACACACACGATTTGGGAATCCAATGCGCTGCTCCTGGAGGTCAGCTTTTTCTACGAATACCCAAGCAGCATGGCGTTATGAAATGGAATGACAACAGCAAAACTTCAGAGGCAACTTTGTGACAACTACAATGCATTACGCGGGCTCACCTTGCTCTGGCTCATCCGAGGAGCCTGTTCTGTAGATTAACAGCATAAGATATGTACAATGGAAGATCGAAGGAGTCAACTCAATGGAACTCTACATGCAATCAAGTCTCGTTCATTCGTTCTGTCGTGGGTATCTCGTCAAAAAAAAATTCTCATCTAATTTATGCACACCCTCCTCCTCTTCGCATGCAACACCCATCCTCTCACTCCTCGCACACACCATCAAGCCCAAAAAACGCCCGTCTAGCACCCCTCCACTTCTACGGTCCTTGAACCCCATTATTCGCAATCAATACCCCCTGCCCTGCATCCAAAGCCTGCATCCTTACCCACTCCTTCATCAATCCCGGATTCCTCGCCAGCGTAGAATTCCTCGCCATAGCATACGCCACAATGCCCGTCACATGCGGAGCAGCCATACTAGTCCCAGACAAAGAATTGACGAGATTCGGAGCGCCGATCCACGAACTTATCACATTCACGCCGGGGGCATAGACGTCGACGCACGAGCCCGAATTCGAAAAGGACGCGCGTGTGTTGTGGATGTCGATTGCTCCGACGGTGATTGCGCCGCCTTGCGAGCCGCCGGTCGAGGCTGGGGATGAGGAACATGCGTCTGTGTGGGAGTTTCCGGCGGCGACGCAGACGTGGATGCCGAGGGAGATTGCGGCGGAGACGGCGGCGTTGATGGCGGGGACCGGCGAGGAGGAGGCGAGAGACATGTTGATGACTGAGCCTTGGGAAAGTGCGGAGCGGGAGCGGGATTCGTGGGTTTTGATGGCAAAGTCTAGGCCTGCGACGACGTTGGATGACCAGCCTGAGCCGTCGGACGAGAGGGTTTTCACGGCGAAGATGTTGGCGTTGCTGGCGACGCCGAGGATGTTGCCGGCTGCTGTGCCGGAGACGTGCGTGCCGTGGCCGTCTTGGTCGGAGAGATCGTTGTCGTAGGACCAGAGGGTTTTGGCGCGGCCGGAGAAGACGTTGTGGGCGGTGTAGAGGCCGGTGTCGAGGATGTAGATGTCGGACCCGGAGCCGAGGTTGGAGTCGGTGTAGGTGTAGGTGTAGTCCATGGCTAAGGGACTGGCGCTGCTTAGTTTTGCGTTGGCGCTGGTGGATATGCGTTGGAGGCCCCAAGGTGCGTTAGGTCGGACGTCGAGTGTGGTTGGGGGGATGCTGGCGTGGCTGATAGAGATGGTTTTCTCGACGTGGGAAATGTCTGACATGTTGGCGAGGAGGTCGAGACAGTGGGATTTCATGGACGCGGCGAAGCCTTGGAAGGCGCTGTTGTTGAAGATGTAGCGCACATCGGGATGGGATTCGTGCAGATCGAGGCGTTGGAGGACTTCGGCTACTTGTGGTGTAATTGGAGCATTTTTGTTAACGATGACGATGTGCTCTTCGCCGCCAGATTGGTGTGTGGATGTTGTAGCAGAAGTATGTCCTAAAGTCGGTCGTGATTGTGCCAGAGTAACGAAGATGAAGGCCCCCAGTACGGAACGCAGAGAGAGTGTCATGCTTAGAAAGTGCTGTCAAGCCAATACCGTGCCAGACGGTTGATCGAAGAGAATGTAGTATGTTGGAACGAAGGTGAAGAAAGCGAATAGCACTGGAAGAGCACAAGCGAAGGAGTGAGAAGAATCGCAGAAGTCTGCACGAGTAAATGGCCATCTTCACTTGCCTATTATGTGAATGAGACACTGCTATTGTCGCCTAGCTCAAACGCGTGTGATTCTCGACACGATTGTCGGAGAAGTCGTCTTGGCCTTCAGAAACCATGTTCCACGTTTTCATCACAAGTTGTAGTGTTGGACATGAAGTCGAAGGGCATTTTGAAGCGCTAGACGACGGCGCCAATGAGATAGGTGAGCCGTCTCGTGTCGCGCCTAGCCTGAAACACGGCGCGCTTCTGCTGCTGGTGTGTATCAGATGCTACAGATGCAGATATGGATCGCTCGAGGGACGCCATCCGAGACAGCTCGCACTCTCGTCGAAGGTGGTGGACTTCTTGGCGAAAGGACGATGAGGTCGAAGTCTGGTATGCGATCTGTCATGTGAAAGGGAGATGGAGATGGCTGAGTTTGGCACGTGGGGCGGCAACTCCAACTTTAATGGAGCCGCGATGGCACTAGGCAAGGAACGGGCAGGGCAGGCCGAAAGAGTTGTTGGTCTCGGCCAGAGGGAAAGATGCAGTCCAATACCATCACCTGTATTCTCTCAATAGCCGGAAAAGCTCCCTTGGTCCTTGGAGCGCGTCTCGGCGGATATACTCTCGATAATCACTAGAACTACCGCTAGAATACCAAGCTAAGTTGTGGTCCTCTTGCTAACTTACAAGCTCTCCCACTGTCACATGCAGCGGCTTCCTTATTATTCCCTACGTACAACAACTCTTCTTCCTCTTCCCCGAATCCCTTGCCCTTACCATTCAACACAGCAGTGGTAGCTCTGCCACTGTTTCACGCTCCTACTCGCGGGGAAAACCCACAACTACACTCAATTTTCACAATATGCATCTTGCTCCACCACCAAACCCACGAGACCTCCTTCCGCCGCTGCTCGCCTGTCTCCCAACATCCTTCGTTTCGCCCAGGCCGCCCCCGGCATTGTTGCCTCTACTTTCACCCATACTCAGACAGCGCGTGAACTTCTTGGCCAGCAGCACAGCTCCGAGTGATGGCTGGCTTCCTCTGCTGGCGTGGGACGCGAAGCGGGGCGCCGCACTGCCAGCGACAGTAGGGAACATGAATTTGGAGCCGCATCCTGTCTCTGGAGAGCTCGAGCTGGACGAGGTCAGACCCGCAAAGTACAGGCGGCTAGATGAGGAGACTCTTCAATCCAGGCTTGAGGTCGACCAATTCAGTCTACTGCCAATTTTTGTTTGGTGTGAAAAGGACGAGCATGGTGGCACAGAACCGGGCTGGAAGCTCTCCGAGCTCAGGACTATGGATGATATCGAAGACGGCACGGAATGGTATGATTCACCACTAGAAGCAAACGATGCGGTGAATTCACGAAGTGCTCAGTCGGCTACCACAAATGGTGCTTCTGCACGTTCGCAGCATATTGAGGAAGAGGAGGATGATGCAAACGATGACTATTGGGGTCTTTACGACCAGACACCAGGCCGTACACCTGCGCAGCGATCGCCCGCACCACCTTCCATGACCAACCGACCCGCAGCGAGCGGAAATGCGGAAGCAGACTACTATGCAAGATACGGACAAGAGGTACAGCCAGCAATGGATGCTCATGATCCAGACGAGGAGCAACCAGAGCTACGGCAGATCACTCGGAGCGGAGACACTCTGATGCAAGCTGCTCCACCGCGAACACAGTCTGCGGACTACTACGCTTCTCTCCAGCCTCACGCAAGCTGGAAACCAGACCAACAAATGCACGATTCAGCGCACGCAACCGCAACAGAGAGGAGTCCAGAGCAGGCTCACGAGCATTTGTCCATGCCTCGCCCTATCTCTCCGACTACTTCGCATTCCAGCGTAGATAGGCTTGAGGAGCGAGCTGCGGAAATGAGCTACCCATCGAACGATACAGCACAGCTTGCCGTGAAGCAGCATATAAGCACAGATGTGAAGAGTCTGTACCGTCTGGCAAAGGCGTCAGGAATGGATCGAGCTGAGTTCCAGCGTGTTGTGCAAACGGAGTTGGAGGTGCTGAGCATGATGGATCAAGACGATTGAAGATACCACCTTTTTTTGGGGCGTTGTTTGGCCATTGTATTTGCATAGCGAAGGCTGCACGGAGGCGATGACTAGCATTATTGGGATGGCGTCAGCACAGCATAGGCGGCTTTTCTGCGCGCAATTCGAACCTCTCTTCCTCCGGAGCAGGACAGTTCGTAAATGGTCGACGGTGATTCTTTATAAATCAATATCATCGAAGTCGTCGAGAAACAACCACCGCTCGTGCTGTAATGTCTTGGCATCAAGATAAGCCTTCTTGGAAGTCGTCACACAGTCTTAGCTTCACAGGGCGGCATCGGCCTACGTACATAGTCATGACACTCCTTGTCGTTCAGTCGTATTTCGACCAGTGAGAGAGCAGTAGCCACGGCATGTGGGCTAGCAATCTCGCAGTTTCTGTGGCGCGAATTTGCTGGCGCGTCGTAATCGACAAGCAAAAGTCCGCTGCGCCATTATTCGTACAGACAGAGGTGGCTGTGAAGAAATCCTTGTTCAGCGGAAATCGCGCAACGCAATGATCAAGGACTCTGCCACAATAGAAGAGATCCTCATAAGACCTTCTTCGATTCGAATATATTCGATCGCGACTTTTCCGTGTTAGCTGGGACTGCCCGTGATCATTTGTTCTACTTCGAGTAACTATTGAAAGCAAAGTGAAAACGTCACCAGACTACTCATCAAGCCGCCTCCTCAAACCTTCGAACCTGACACTCTACCGAACATTCCGATCCTACCTTACTGTCACAGTATAATAAACCACAATTCTCTCGCTCGCTCACCGCGCAGCAAACCTATCGAACACGACTCTACATCTCTGCCACACCTGTAAGCCGCTCCGCCAAGCTGTTTGCCTTGCCGGTCCCGTTCCCGACTGATGACTAGTAGATAAGGGAGATCGAGCGAAATCATGAGCAACCAGGGTTACTACGGCCAACAGCCACAATATGGCGGTCCTCAATACCCTCCACAGTCATAGTAAGTTCCTCTTTTCGCCGATGATGCGCAATGCGCAATGCGCAAGCTGACAGCTCCTTCACAGCGGCGGCCCACCACAGCAAGGTTACGGCCCACCACCAGGCCAGATGAACTACGGCTACCCACCTCAAGGTCCTCCACCACCACAGCAGCAAAAGAGTAAGAATCAAGGGTGTCTAGGTGCGTGTCTTGCGACGCTTTGCTGTTGCTTCGTTTGCGAGGAGGGATGCGAGTGCTGCGCCGATTGCTGTGAGTGCTGTATGGAGTGCTGCTAGACATGGAGCTGGACGAGGTTGGATACCCAGGGACATTTGAGGAAGGATCAAAAGAAGAAGAAGAAGAAGAACTAAGGAATTGGAAGATGTGGACGCGACAACACGTACACACACGAGCGGTTTCATACAGAGTGTTTGGATGTGTATATGCTGGTCATTGCGACGGGTGCGAAATCATAATGCATGTCTCGTTTTGTCATGAGCAGGTGTCTGAGACTGTCTTTCTTCAGATGAACTGCTTGCGTGAACAATTCCAGTATTTTCGTGCCATGTCGGAGCTGGACTTGGCGCATCTCTGCTTTCAGGCGCCGTTTTCGCGGTCCTACTGCCAGGCCATGTTGAATTCGCGGGATATGCGCAATTGCTGCGCGCGGCCACCATTGCGAATAGGTCGCTACTCTCCATCTCGTTCCAATTTCCCCTAATGATGGGCGACGACATCTCAAAAGCTCAATTCCAGGTTGTGATAGACTTCCCTCATGACGGCCTGACCAGATAGCCGCCCAAGGCTCGATCAAACTTCTCCACGCGGATAGGCATCTCCATACTATAGAAAGGATTCTTCATCACAAAATCGCCATAGATCTCATAGCAGCGCCGCACAACCAAATCGGTATTGGGCTGCTCCGGACTCGTGAACAGCAGAAACTTGACACCTGTCGGTGTTTGGAAACACGTCAGCCTGAAATGGCTGCTCTCTAGACTCTCGATTCCGGTGGTGAAAGGTCTCCTATTTCCAGGCAACGGCTGAACTGGCGGAGCCGGGTTAATGCTCCGTGATATTGCGTGTATGCCGTGGAAGGTTCCAGCGAGGATCAGGTAGTCATTCGAGTCCAGCTTTTGTAGTCCCGGAGCAAATGTCCGGTTGTATATAAGACCGCCTATGAATTCGGGTCAGCGTGGAAAGCCTGGGAGTTTGATTCCAGTGAGTTGTGTGGTACCAGCTTTATTGATTATGAGTAACGCGAAGACAACCATATCGTGGACGACTGCGGGACAGAGAAGGACGCGTGGGCAGAAGACCTGTTATGCCAATGCGTGTTTCAAGTCCACAGTAGTCTGTGCTGTCAAGTCGATTGGAAGATATCTCGATGGTCCTGGTGGATGAATTGTCCACGGCCTCAGGCAATCGCGCGCCTGCCGACTCGACGCGAAGGGCGGGACCGGGACCCACTTAGTGCAGCTTGATCCTTGTCGTTGTGAGCTGCCTCCATCAGATCCAAGGACTTGCTCCTTCTCCTCATCAATTCACACCCTCACTTCACATGCGCGATCTTTGCTGAACAGCGACACTTTGAGCTCACGGCCAGACGCATCTCGAGTTTGGCCATGAGCGACCACTCATTCTCTCCTACGTCTTACAACAAATAAGCAACTAAACTTCTCAAGCCAACACTTGGGCAAAAGCAGCCATGTCGAACACCAATACGGCTGGGTCGATTCAAAGGATCACCCGTGAGATCGCCAGCGCGCAACAAGGCACCGATCTTTCCATTGCTGTAGCTTGCCGCGACAGCGACGTTCGTCATGTTCGCGCTCTGATCATTGGGCCGCCTGAAAGTGAGTTCAACATGATTCCAAAGCCGTGGCGCTTGCTAAACACGAAACAGCGCCTTATGAATTTGGCTTTTTCGAGTTCGACATGAAGTTCTCCAAGGACTATCCGATCAAATCTCCAGCAGTACGATGTAAGTATCGCAACCCTGAGGCTCCCACGCGTGTGTCCATGTCATCCGGCTCCAAGGCCGAAATGTGCAGCTTAAGCGGTTGAGAAAAGGCTTTTGCCAGCGGAGGAACTTGTGCCATGGTCACTAACCGCAATATCTTGCCTCTAGGTATCACAACAAATGGCGGCAGAACTCGTTTCAACCCGAACATCTATGCCGAGGGCAAAGTATGCCTTTCCATACTGGGTACCTGGCGCGGAAATCCTGGTGAGGAATGGAGCAGCGCTCAAGGTCTCGAGAGCGTTTTGCTTAGCATACAGAGTCTCATGTCAGCCAACCCGTATGAGAATGAGCCTGGCTTCGAGACTCACAAGAAGGATGAGCCGAACCCGGCTGCTTATGTCGCCAAGATCCGACACGAGACTCTCCGGATCAGCGTCATTCAGCGTCTTGAAGCAATTTTGCAGCTACAGCCCGACAAGCTAGAACCTGTTCTTAAGAAAATCAAGAGCAAGTCGACTGCTTCGCCCCCGGAATCTCCACAGGCATCGGCAGTAGCGACTGCATCAAACGGTACCTCGACACCGTCCTCGGTGCACGAGTACGATGCAGAAGCTGTCTTCAATTCTCTCGATTCGGCACAGTGGGATCCGTTTGCAGACCTCATCAAGCGACGTTTCTTGTGGTACTACGATGCCTATATACGAGCCATTGAGACGTTCGAAAAGGAACAGCGGGATGGCACAGCCTTCAAGCGAATGGAATTCGAGTATCCACCCAACAGCATGGAGGGTAACTTCACCTACAAGAATCTCCATGCACGAATGGAAGGCATTCTGGCTAAGCTCAACGAAGAGAAACTCTCCTGGGAACAGTCCGGTGCGCAGCAAGTCATGGACGGGACTCAACTAGCCGTCATGCTTGCGTTTCAATTCAAGCAACTGGCATACAAGTGGAACGAGGGTGACAAGGCTGGACGCATGGAAATCTCTCTCCCTAATCCCAAGAACCCCTTCGTGTGGCAGCTTACGCTCTTCGGACAACCCATGACCAACCTTGACGGGGGCATCTTCAACCTCAAGCTCTACATTCCGCCGGACTTTCCAGAGACGCAACCACGTGTGACCGTGGAGACACCGATATACCACCACCGAGTTAGCTCCAACGGCACACTCTGCTATTTCCCACAAAAGCCAGACGAGGTCCAGTCTCATCTCGAAGCTATTGCTGCTGCTATTGAGGACAAGGAGTCAACGTTTGACCCGAGAACCACAGTCAACCCGGACATCTTTGAACAGTACTGGGGTGGCGATGAGAAGCGCAAGATATACAATCGCAAGCTGAGGCGCAGCGCACAAGAGAGCAGTGAGTTCTTGTGATCCTTCCTTCATTGCTTGATGTTTGATCGGCGTTCTTCGAGAGATCCAGAGGAGATTCGACGGCATGAAAACATGACGAAGAGAACCTTCGCAAGCAAATTATGGAGTCTCGCGAAAGATGAGAGCTTGAATCTACCCTCAAGTTCAGCGAGGTGCTGCGAGGGGATGAGCATTTTGCGGCTGACTCTGGTTCTGTCTGCAGGTGTGCAGCTTGACCCTCGATACGCGAAAACACGACACGAATGGGTGCTCACTACGATACTGCAACGATTGAGGTTGCTCGAAGTTTGAAAATGGGGCGTTCACGGTAGTAGAGAGCACAAAATCCAGTATGATACCCAGGTAGCGCAGGCGTTGGGCGGTAGACTGCGAAATCCATGAACTAATCGAGCTCGGTTGTCTTGTCACTTGTTCTGCCTGTGGTGGATACTAATGATACACACATATGCTATGCGTATTCTACACAGCACATTGTACCACACTCGGCACCATCGGCCGAAGTGGATTTTTGCTACTTCTGTCTCTTCTCTGCATCAGCGATGACTTGCTCTACAGTCTCCTGGTCGACATTCGTTTGCTTCAAGAGCTCTTCAAGCATATTCCTGGCATTCTGGAACAAGTCCCTCCCGCTAACCATTTTTTTCTGAATGGGGTCGAAAACCTGTACTTCTTCTTCTCTTTCTTCGAAGTCCGGATTCACCATAGTCAGCGCCATATTGTGCTTGGTTTTTTCGAGTTGTTCTTGCTTCTGCTTGATGCCTTGAGCAGTGACACGAAGAATTGTGAGGGCATGGTCTGGGGACTTTTTCGCGGCGAGATCAGAGCATACGGCCCGCCAGCTGACTTTGCCATTGTTCGTGGCGGCGGAGCGAAGTTGCTCGATGCGCTTCTTCGAGTCTGCTATCATCCAGTCGCAAGAGCTGGCTTCTAGCCACGTCTTGGTGTGCACGCTTCCCAGCGTTTCCAAATATCTCAATTTCGCGGCCTTGTCGGGAGAATCTTCCGATGTGCCCGGAGAGTTGTAATAATCAAGTTCTTTCTCGGAGAGCCATGACTGTAGAATGTCAGTGATTATTGATGAACAGATCGTCTCCCAAAGGGCAATCTCCCACCCATAGCAGTTCTGCTTCTAGTGCGAGTTTCTCACGCCGTTCGCGAAGCATTTTAAGGTGCTGCTCGAGGTCTTCTATCGGCTTATCTGATTTCCAGACATAGTTTGTGTGTGGGATAGGAAGTGGCTCACTCTCCCCAGGCACCTCTTGGCCAAGATGAGGGCCGATTCTGACAATGTTATCCGGGTCGTTGGGATTGCCGCCATTCGACTTGACCATGCCAGGATGCTTCTTGCCAGGACCAGATCCGCCACTGTTCCCCCCGAAGGAAGATCCGAATGGCTTCAGCGCTCTTGATGTCTCATCCGGTAGTTCTGAGAAGGGTTTTGATGCAAAGCTTCCTTCTTGGAGAAGTGTATGGTACTGAAACCTAGATCTGACATTGTCGAACAATCTTTGCCTTTTTGCGGCTCGCTCTTCCGGGTCTAAGGGCACGAATGCGATTACAAAGGGTGCTGTAGATCCAAGTGCTATGGCACCAGCCCAGCGTTTCCAGCCAAGAGAGGCCATCTCCAAGGTAGTTTCCACGATACTGTTCCACGCGAAGTCTGTAGTCGACAGATCTTGAGATAATTTTAGCTTTCGTAATCCCTGCGACGCACAGACCCGCGGCTGCAGATGTGGCTGGAGTTCTTTCCCGATCTTTCGACTCTGTAGATTCGTCTTCATCGACGGCCGCCACAAAATACCATTTTCGCGTCGATCGCGTCAAATTAAGATGGGCCGTCACCGGAAGCGCTCGCATGACGATTTCGAGAAGGACAACTTCATGGGCATCGGCGACACAGTGGCGCTGCTTCGAGGCCCAGATGAAAGCACCCAGACTCTGCCAAGCTCGCAAGAACAGCCTGATGGCCTACAGAATAGCCAAGGCGACGGCGAAGACTGGCAGAAAGTTGAAAGTAACAGATCAAGAAAGCGCAAGAAGAAAGAGGAGAATCAGTATCCTTCCATCTCGCACTCATCTCACGCTCGCCTGAACTCATATGTCAAAATCAATGATCTTCAGAATCTCATCCTGTATTTGCTTGCAGATGGAACGGCTCCGCAATGGTGTTCCATCAAGAACCATGGTGCAGTCAGAAGGGTCGTCGCGCTCATGGTTCCTGGGCTCGAGTCGGGCCATTTTGATGGCAGCCTACCATTGAGTACCGAGAAGTCTTCCGACGAGACGAATGGAACGAGCGAGGACCAGCAGAAGGCATCACAGAACGACGATGCCGATGGCTGGATGCGAGTCAATCATGACAGAAGCAGACGCTCGCCAGATGATTACTATCCCACCAAGCTCGATCAGGACCGCTTGTGCAGTGCCTTGCGGCCTTTGACAGAGGTTTTTGAACACGTTTGGCCGATCAAGACACCAGGCGACGACAAATATGCAAAACTGCATTCTCCTCTTGCTGCTATGTTGACCACCAATACTGTCAAGCCAAAAGACGACAAGCGATCGAGAGGTCCGCGGCCACCTGCAGCAAGCAAGAATTGGCAGAACCAGCGGACACCGGTAACAGAATTCTTGGCCACAACACAAGAACTCGAGGAAGAGGGTTACACACTGCACCCTGCGCATTATGACGACCCTTCTTCGGCAGCATCTGAAGTCGCGCGTCGTGTCGCTGCAAACACCAGCACTGATCATGGTTGGGTCGACATTCCGAACATTCCAAATCTCGAGGCGGGTAAAGTAGCAGAAAATGGCATACAGCAGGGCTCAGTCACTGCTGGCAGACAAGTACTAGCCATGGATTGTGAAATGTGCATCACATCGCCCAAAGGCGTGACGCCGCAAGTGTTCAGTCTCACTCGAGTGTCCCTAGTGGACTGGGATGGCCAAGTGGTGCTTGACGAGCTTGTCAAACCTGAGAACCCCATTACAGACTACGTGACTGCCTACTCTGGTATCACGCCGACACTATTGGAGAACGTCACAACCACCTTGTCAGACATTCAGAAGAAGCTTTCCGGCATTTTGACTCCACAAACCATTCTGGTCGGCCACTCGCTCAACAGTGACTTGAACGCCCTGCAGATTACGCATCCATACATCATCGATACCGCCCTATTGTACCCACATCCTCGAGGGCCACCGCTGAAGTCATCTCTAAAATGGCTGTGCCAGAAGTACCTTTCCCGGGAGATTCAAAAGGGACATGGCTCTACTGGTCACAACAGCGTGGAAGATGCAAAGGCTGTCCTAGACCTGGTGAAACTGAAGGCTGAGAAGGGAAAAGCCTGGGGTACACCGGAGGCAAGTGGAGAAAGCATCTTTAAGCGTTTGTCTCGCTCGATACGGCCGAGGCGGGACAAGGTCAATGCTGCTGGAGGTGATGAGCCCAGGGTGTCCGCTGTCGTGGACTGGGGCGAACCTTCGCGTGGCTACGGCCAATCCGCTCAATTTGCGTTTGGCTGCGAAAGTGACGCAGATGTCGTTGCCGGCATCAAGCGTGCTTTAGATACTAATGAAGATCATCAAGATCCGAAAGTACCCAAAGGTGGATGTGATTTCATATGGGCTCGCTTTAGGGAGCTCGAAGCTCGCCGCGGCTGGTGGGATCAGTCGAAGGTGGTCGACAGCGATGCGCTCCGTGCAGCCACCGTTGATCGCGTTTCGAAAGCATCGCTCGCTGCTGTTGTGAAGCAGACCTGCGAACGCATTCGCGAAATTTACGAAGCCCTTCCGCCATGCACGGCATTTGTTGTCTACAGCGGCTCCGGTGATCCGACAGCTCTTCGGGAAATGCAGGCCCTGAACCAGAGGTTCAAAGAAGAGTACAAAGTGAAGAAGTGGGATCAACTTAGTGTCCGGTGGACGGACGTGGAAGAACAGAAGCTGCGGAGAGCTTGTGACGGCGCTCGCAAAGGCATCGCTTTCATGGGTATCAAGTAGTTCTGGCCTTGTGCCAGTGCGGATTCCGTGCGCGAGTCTGTTATTGAGCTTCTATGATGGCACTCGCATGGAAATCCAATGTGAGAGGAGTGTTCTCGTGCTGCAATCAGCACGATCAAGCTCGTTTCAAGAGCATTACTAGCAAGCGCACTGTCCGCTTCGCTTTGGGGGGTATCGCTGGCAGAATATAAGTACAATCAGATACCCACCTCACATCGCAATGCAAAACCAGATTGGCCAAGCTCATATGTATACAAGCAAAACTACTACGCAGCAGCAGCTGCCGTAGGCACAGCACTTCCCTCTACAGGATGCTCTTGAATTCCGCGTTGCGCGTCTTGTTCAGGAGGAGTTCGTTCCTCGGCTCGCGCCTCTGCAGCAGTCTCTTTAATCCCAACATCCAATTGCGTAGTAGTTGCAGTTGCAGTAGAAGTAGTAGTAGATGCAGGCTGCTGACTTCCGCCGTCGCTGACATCTTTCTTCACAGGCACAGTAGTCAATGCCGCGTCATGTCGTGGAAAATATTGCTCTCCGCTGCCTCTCGCGTCAGGAGTAGTATGTGTCAGAAAGATTTTGTTCATGAGAGGATCGTCTTCGGCGGATGCGACTTCGGCTCCCGTGCTGTTTGGTGTGCTGCCACGACCGTCTTCTGGAAAAAAAGTTAGTGATTGATGATTCGAAAAAAGCAAAAAAAAAACATATATATAACGTACCTTCCATCTCGCCGGCGCGTTCTGCTTCTTTCTTGGCGTGGACTTTACGTAGATTATTGGCTGAGCTGACGCTTCTCATGTCTGGCCTTCCGTCTTTGCGGATCAGGATTCCTTCGGCGTTCCTGATGGGTTTTGTTCGTGTTTTCTTGCCTCCGCTAGCAGAGTTCGCGTCGCCTTGAGGACCATGTGCATCGGGATTCCCCGAGTTACTGACAGGAGTTGCTGGGAACTCGTGATGTCGTTCTGGCGGGCCTCCCATATGTGGTCCGTGACTGCCACGTCTGGATGGAGCTGGTGAGTGAGGTGGCATTGAGCCATGATATCCGTTTGGCGACATGTGGCTGCCGCCATGTTCTGGTTTCTCCCATTCTGGCGCACCATGCTCTTGTCCTTCATGATGGTGATGGCCGTGTCCGCCTCGACCTCTGCCGCGACCACGGCCTCTGCCTCGACCCTTGCCTCCGCGTCCGCTGTGAGGATGAGAATGTGGAGGCGGCGGCTTTTCAGACTCTGGCCTCCATGTCATGGAATCTTGAGGTTCAGACTGCTGCGTAGATGTGATGAAGCGAAAGTTGTGCTGTCCGGCCAGAGGGGCTACTGGTGGAGGCGGCTGAGATGGATGTTGCGATACGTCTGAAGGAGCACGACTACGGACATGGAGATGTCCCTCTGAAGATGGCGCTGTGGATGGAACCGTTGATTGTGATTGAACGTACGACTCTTCGGCAAATCCAGCTCGTGGCACACTTGGCATACTTGGCATCAATGGCGCCAATCGAGGTCTCTTCGCGCCATCTGCCGAGGGTGAATCGTAAGGAGAGACTCTGTCTTCCGGTGGTCGCTTGATAGCTGGATTGGAATTCACTGCCGCCCAGCCACTTGTCATCCCGCCTGGAGCTCCATGAGCCTCCGGTTCCATAGTAGACGGCCTCGCGCCAAGCGGACCATGCGGTGGAGATGCGCCCAGTGGAGGAAACGATTCAGCCGGTCGCCAGCCAGACAAGGCGGATGGAGGCGGCAGAGCTTCCGCTGCTCTCAATGATCCAGCAGGCTGAGCACTCGGCTCGACGGAGAATGGACGAGACTCTGTCGATGGCCCGAGAGGATGTGTGGATTGAGCATCCATCATTGTTGAGTCTGCAATACCTGCACGGCTTGTGTCGGGAGATGAAATAGACGCCGTCCGCATGGGTGGAAGCGGTTGATGCTTTGGTGCTGCAAATGAAGGCAGTGGAGCGTGCGACGGAGCAGCATGAAGATGAATGCCTCCAGAAATGGACCCAGGCTCCCGAATTGGCGGCTCTCTTTGACCTGAGGTAGGTGGTCTTATGGGAAGCGAAGCAGCGACAGAACCGCTCTCCTCTATCCGCTTCATACGATTCTTCATCAATTCAAGCTGCATGCTCAAACCATCGACCTCATTGACTCTGCTGGTCAGTCTATGCACTTGTCCAGCAAGAACGTCGAGATCATTGAGATCATGCCTGGGATGATGATCAGCAGCAGCAGGACGCTGGCGCACTTCGGTTCGGACATCGTTCAGAGCCTGCACGACCTCGTTCATGTGTTGCTGCAATCTGCTGACTGCACTCTCGATTTCGGTGAATTGACGTCGATGGGTCTCCAGCATTCCGGTGTTGTATGATACCTGAGCTTGCAGACGCGAGATGGCGCTCGCCCAGATATCATTGGAAATGCGGTCTTGATTGTTTCCATGTAAAGCTGATCGACTTATCGGAGGCACCGAGTCTCGAATAGCAATATCGTGGGTCATTGACGAACGATCCACGCTACTTTCCGCCGACATGTCCTTGTCCATGCTCCCAGCCGACACCAACGGACCGAAAAAAGACTGTCGCCGTCTATAGCATCACCAACACAAGAGCCTCCCAACGACTTTCCAGAAATGCCGACAGATTACCCTTGCGATGACACCTGCATTCACAGGTCAGTATAGTAGATGCAGAAGCAGATTCCGGGTGAATAGTTGAATAATAGAGCAGCACAATTGTTAGGCCACGCAATGCAATGCAATGCAATGCACCGAAAAGGAACTGATGCGAGAGTTTCTGCGGACGAGAGACATACCTAATAATAATGCAGCAGCAAAATATCAGTCATTGGACGGGCGGGGGCCAGGTGAAAGGCAGATGGCGGGAAACATGTGCAAGCAGGACAAGCTACTTTCTTAGGTATATCTATGTTTTCGGGGCCAGCAGACGCAAAGCTAATAGATTACTAGTGGAGAATTGCGATGCAGGGCCGTCATGTACATATATAGGAGTCGGCTAACCAATTAATGTACAACAGAGTTCAGCGGGCATGACCAACTTTTGCGTCGGGACCTCTCTGTTTGCACTTTAGCGCAAATTTGGAATGATGAATGAATACTATTCTGAAATAGTTCGAGCTATTTTGCCAGAAGCCGTTCGGGTTGGGCCGGGTGTTCATTTGTTGCAACGGCGACCTTCGCTGCACACACTGAACGATGGACATGGAGCAGGGCCATCATGTCAGAATCGCAGATTGGGCCCGCTACGCACGATTTGGGATTTGGGAGCGACTTTGCCAGGATCGAATTTAGCTCGTGTGACAGCCAAGTTAGACGAAACGCGCAAATTGGTAATCATTTGCGACGGCCGACCGCGCGCGCGGCCATCGACTAGTTGCGACGTTGCGAATAATCATAATCATAATAATAATAATCTTCCGCAGAAAGACGGCTACGTCTACTTTCTGCCGAAGTGGCGCCTGACACCGAGACGCCTTTGCGGTGCCGTCATTTCGTATACGGATAGCGTAGTAAATAAGGTAGCGGCGGAAGGGCGGTGACGGTGACGGTGA
The DNA here is from genome assembly GCA_001578235.1 of Pseudocercospora eumusae. NCBI lineage: Eukaryota > Fungi > Ascomycota > Dothideomycetes > Mycosphaerellales > Mycosphaerellaceae > Pseudocercospora > Pseudocercospora eumusae. Next base: position 21,421 of record LFZN01000183.1, on the reverse strand, counting down.
CGGTGACGGTGACGACGACGATAGCAATAATAATGTGCACGGCTATTCGTGCAGCCAGTAGATAGACGGCCACAAGGTTAGAGTTGATCCTGCCTTCATTCACGCCGGCTATAGACATCCTTAATACAGTAATAAAACAAGGTTGTCGGCTATGACCACTCAGCTACTTAGTAGTGCTTATTCGCATTCGGCCGCTTCGGCGCATGGATGATGAAGTATGTTGCGCGTGATGGCACATATCGATATACCGAAGATATGCCATCCCAGCCATGGTGAAGGATGTGAAGAAAGTCAATCCGCCTGTCTGCAATCTGCATGCCTGCCGGTCCTACTTTCTTCCGTGACCATCGGTCTTTCCTGAAGCATGTGCCGACTGCCGACTGCAGCGTCACTCTAACTTCAGTCAAAGCGACTGCCTTCACTACATCTACCTTCCAGCGCACCACCACGCCCGCGACCACGACTCCTCACATGCCGCCTCGCCGCCGCATCACCACCGGGAGCATATAAATACCACACTCACCCCCGCAACCCGCTCGGCGCAAACTTCTGGCCGCCGACTTCTTGCGATGCGACAATTCCACTCATAATCATCACACTCGCGCCGCGAGACTGACCAACGCGCGCCCCTTCTGCGTCGATATCAGACACGCGTCGGCGCCATGCCACACGCGATCGAGGATGAGTCCATGGGTGGGGACTCGTTCAACGAGGCGGATGACATCCAACGCTTTCTCGGCGGTGGCCTGGGAATGGGTGATGCGGCAGGTCAGGATCAGCAGTTTGACCAGGCCGACAAGGCAGACGATGCCATCGACTATGAAGACATCAGCGACGACGAATTGCCGGACGAGGAGGAACCTACGCATCGCGAGGATGGTGAAGGCGAGGATGGGCTGGGCCAGGAGATGTACAGTCAAGTACCAGGGAGCATAGGAAATCTCCCTGTGCAGCCCACCACGAACGGCTTTCATGCACCCGACGAAAGCTCCGATGGCCTGTTTGCGGATGGCGATGAGAGTAACGATCTCTTCGGCGAGCGCTTCTCTTCGCCAGAAGAAGAGCGACATCCTCAGCATGCCGCTCCACAACAGCGGCCTGGTGGCTTGGCCCTGCCCTCCAAGTCCAGTCTCGCGCTTCCCACATTTGCCAACGCTTACACCCAGCCCCAGCGCCGAAGTTCGCAAGCTGGATCGACATCGATGAGCCCACCTTCTTTCCAGGATCGCGACTACCCTGCTATGTCACCGGCGAGTATGACCGAGGAGGAGGAGGATGAAGACGACCTCGATCCTCAGGTCGCCCTTCAGCGTCGTCTTTTCAAAGCATCGGCGGCCAGGGCGAAGGGTGAAGACGTGGTTAATGGCACGGCGGACACTGATATGGCTCTTTTCCATCACCTTTATCCCGGCTATGAACGGTATTACACACCAAAATTCACCGAATTGTTCCCTCCACGCTACGTTGAGTACAAGGGCAAGGCACCACTCAAGCCACCCAAGGTTTTGATTCCAACAAAGCTCTCGCTTGACCTTCTCCAGGACCATGAGCGCAGCTTCAAAGCTCTAGCGGCTCCCAACAAGGCTGGCCAGGATAGCACATTCAAGAATAGCTTCGTGTTCCTTGGCAGCGGAAACGCCGCTCAAGAAGAAAGCGACGAAGATCTTGCCGAAAGCGATTTTGACGAGCATGAGATCGTCGGCGGTGTCTCTATGCATGACCTGGCGCTCATCTGTCAGGATTGGGACATTCCGAGCATCACTTCTGACGTGCTGGAGCCTCAGGACGATGGATCTGGGGACGATTACGATACGCTTGAATCGGCTCGACCAGCTAAAAAGCGTAAGACTGACATTCTGAACACGGAAGTGCCGATGTCACTGCGCGACTTCGACGTGTCCTTTGAAGACCCAGAGCATGCAGCTGCCAAGCTTGCTAAATCTGTGACTTTGGACTTGAACGATCCACATCTGCTCATTGACGAACATGCACCTCGGCAGAAGAAGAAGCTGAAGCGCATGCCTGGCGAGCTCAAGCGAGACAGCGCTCTCAGCCGAGATATCGCCAAACGCTACAACATCAGCAACGATCAGGCTTACGATCTGCTCAAGGAGAATCACCAGCACAAGGTCCGCAGCACACTCGGAAGCATGGCTGTCGAGCACAGTTTTCCAGCAGTCAAGCTTCAATATCCATTTTATCGTGTCGCTCTTGACAACAAGGCCAAGCGTGCCTTCCATCGGCCGTCCTTGGCGCTCACGAAAAAACTCAATACAGACTTCCGTTTCACGAAGCCCAGACACATCAAGAAGAAGAATGTGCGTGGCAAGGAAGCCAAGGAGGTCTTTGCGAAAGCTGAAGACCTGTCACTGGGTGATTCAGCGTCGATATTGCTCCTTGAATACTCTGAAGAAGCTCCAATGACCTTGTCTAACTTTGGCATGGGCAATCGCTTCATCAACTACTACCGAAAAGTGGATGCTGATGATCAAACGCGCCCCAAGGAACCTATCGGCGAGGCTCAGGTCCTGCTGCCGCAAGACAAGAGCCCTTTTGCCAACTTCGGGCACGTCGACAAGGGAGAGACTGTGCCAACTATCCAGAACGGGCTCTACCGTGCTCCTGTCTTCTCGCATAAGCCCAAGACAACTGACTTCATCATTGGTATCAGCTCGACCTATGAGAGAGGTGACACGCTCTACCTGCGAAATGTGGAGAACTTGCACACCGTCGGCCAGCAGTTCCCGCTAGCAGAAGTACCGGGTCAACACTCTCGCAAGGTCACTGACGCTGCGAAGAAGCGGCTGCGTGCTCTCTCCTACCGCATCTACACGAAAAGTCAGACTCGCAAGGACAAGGTTTTGGACAACGCTACGCTCATGCCTCATCTGCCAGGCCATGACATGCCGCAGACTCGTAGCAAGATGCGAGAGTTCATGAAATATGAGCGGGCTCCCGGAGCACGTAGTGAGGGTACCACCGGCACTTGGGTGCCTCAGCCTGGTCATCCCGTGCCAGACGCCGACACCTTACGCAGCTGGATCCGACCAGAAGATGTATGTCTTCTCGACGCCATGCAAGTCGGTGTTCAGCATCTCGCCGATATAGGCATCACTGAGAGTAAGGACGGCGATGGCGAAGGTGACATCGAGGAAGGCGCCAATATCGAACTGCAGCTGGCTCCGTGGCGTGCTACCAAGAACTTCCTGAATGCATGTCAGGGCAAAGCCATGCTTACCCTTCACGGAGACGGCGATCCAACAGGCCACGGTCTCGGCTTCAGTTTCGTCAAGACATCAATGAAAGGCGGCTTCCAAGCTCAGGGCGAGAGCGCATCAGACAAGATGGATGCCAAGAAGCGGAAGGATAATGGTGGTCATTCTTACAATGTCGCAAAGCAACAGAAGCAATACGATGAATCCATTCGCCGGATCTGGGAGCAACAGAAGAAGTCTCTCAGCAACGACCGCGAGCACTCCGACGACGATATGGACGACGAGCCGGATCGCAGTGCAGAATACCAAAGCTACGCGCACACGCCTCGTTCATCGATGAGTACGCCAGCCGCTTTCGCTCGTCACGATGACGACTCGGTCAGCCAGTTCAGCGGTCAGAGCGCAGGACGTCCGGTCAAGAAGCTTGTCATTACCCGCAAAGGAGGAGTCAACGCACGGGGAGAGCCACTGGAGGACTTCGTCGAAGAAGTCACGAATCCTGCAGTCATCCGCGAGTACAAGAAGCGAGCTTATCAGAAGCAATTTCAAGGCCAAAGGTCGGTCGCTACGGACGAAGCACTAAGTGTGAGTGAGCTAATTCTTGGCAGTTTTACCTCTTTCGTGCCAACCGGCGATAAGGACAAGGACAATTTTGCTCGCCAGGAGCTCGAGAAGGAACTCGCACGCATTCAGCGCAATGCTGATCGTCGCGAGGCTCGTGACAAGCTCAAAGCCAAGAATAATGCTGCTGGCTCTCCTGCCGCTGCCGCTTCACCAGGACGCTCAGACGTTGACGGCCCTGCATCGACGATCAACGGCGGAACTGACATCACGCCACAGAAGGGCAAAGGCCGCAACAAGGATGGTACTGCCAGGAAATGCGCCAATTGCGGACAAGTCGGGCATATCAAGACCAACCGAAAGTCAGTAACCTTTTCTTGCCCCTTTTGTAACATGAAAGAAGTTATCAGAGGAGACAGCTCCCACGGATCCAAGAAGGGCGGAATGCGCTCTGATGGGGTCAATGGTGGAGAGTCATCTCGTGCTGTTGCCAGCTCGTACTCGAAGTTTCAACTTTGAGAGGGAGAATGGCGTTCTACTTTTTGTTTTGGATGAGAAGATACCCTTGTTGTTTTCGAGGCTACATCGCGAACTCTAGCTGACCTAGACACTTGAAAAGGCTTTGCCCTCTGTTGAATGGAACGATGAAATCCGAGGATGCTGGCATGAACGGCGATTCCTCCTTCGGTGCTGTCCCTGCTCCTCTAACGCTTTAGGATCATTCTTACCTTGACGAACTGATATCGATACCCCCTCGCGTGCTGCCTGGACGACACGACGTCCATCATACGACCGGCTTTAGAACATGTGAGATTTGCCCGGCGCAGGACCTAAATAATGATTGCAGCTTGATGATTCGCGTGCGAAGCTGCTTGTTTGCCAAAAGCTGAGGGCTTGATTTTCAATGTCAATGATGTTAATCATATGCATTGCGATGCATTGGAGGGTGGCAGAGGAGAAACAGTCATTGCGAGACATCGCATCTCTGCACAATGCACTTATTCATTTTACATATCTGCTCGTGCCTTTAGATTAACCAGCAACGGTCCCTTCAAACCAAAACGCCATAGTTAACCAACCCAGTCACTAGTCTGCGAAGGGTGGTGTGGGCCGTAGGATATATTGCTTAGTAATCATTAAATAAGCGCTGTCGGTTCGCTGCCGATTAGCTTCAACTTTACTCCTCCTCGACCGCGCTGCTTCTGAAAGTATTTGGCTTGTCTACGACATGTTCTGGACCCGAACACGAGCAAGAAGATAGGGTCGACTTGTGCACGGTGCTCAACGACACTGTCCTGATCAATTCACGGGTCAAACCCCTCATCGCAGACGTATACATCGGTCTGGCACGGAAGGATCGCACTTTTCATCATCACTCAAAATATCGGAGATCCCATCGGAACGACTAAGATGGCAGCCATACGCCCCATGAGCCCGATGGATCTGCTGAAATTCAATCCTTGCAACCTGGATCATCTGACCGAGACTTACAACATTGGATTCTATCTCGAATATTTTACGAAATGGCCACATCTGTGCAAAGTCATCGAAGGCTCGAATGGGCAGATCGAAGCATACAGTACGTCTTCAGGCAGGCACCGGAGATGACGGAACCGACAAGGAGCAAATGCTGACTGTAGCACACAGTCCTTGGCAAGGTTGAGTCTTCGCCTCGCCCGGCGCCGGTAGAGCCTTATGACCCAGGCATGAAAATATACCAAAAGAAGTATTCAAACTATCTGCCATGGCACGCACACATTACATGCCTTACAGTGGCACCTTCAGCGCGGAGACTAGGCTATGCGACGAAACTGTCAGAGGCTGTGGAGCTCATCGGTGACCAGGAGAATGCTTGGTTCGTGGACCTTTTCGTGAGAGTTGAGAACGAGGCTGCAATCAAGCTATACAAGAAGATGGGGTGGGTGGCAATTTGCAAGGTACCATCTTCAGACTGCTGACATGGGTTATAGGTATTCTGTCTATCGTCGCATTACTGACTACTACAATGATGGTAGTGATGCTTACGATATGAGGAAGCCCTTGAGGAGAGACAAGGCACGGAAAACTGTCAGAGCGAACGGGGAGAATATCAAGGTCGATGCGTCTGAAGTTTGGTGAAGGACCTCCATGTGAAATTGGAACAGCGGAGCCAAGTTTGTCATCTGTTGACAACGCATGGATCACTGGTGAACTTGGCTCGGTCTAAGCGAATCCGATCTGATATCAAGGTCACCAGAATCTGCACTCGGAGTGCCAAACCACATCGCGTGAGACAGGGCACGACAGGGCCCGACAAATGCTCTGGAGGCTGTCGAGGAAAGTCGCAGTGCGTATCAGCACAGCTACGCGCAACGCTTGACCTTGGAACCTAGCCAAGAAGTTGAGTTGTGCCACAGGGCAGTTCAAACACAAAATGGAAGGGCAAAGTCCTATCGATAGTGCCGCCGTCATCCATAACTTAGGTCTCGGCTCGATGCATGGCTGGCGAGGATCATAGGCATATGCAATTATGAAACGCCACGAAATCATGATCGAAGAACAGCTCTACTTATCTTCTCAAGTTCGTAGCATAGTCCAAAATTGCACAAGATGTGTGGAACATTTTTCAATCACATGCATTGTCATGCAGAATCGTTGACCCACTTTTGTGTGCACGTGCCAAGCCGGCATCGAGGCAAGCGCGTAAAGTCGCGACTTCTAATTGCTTCTCGCATCGTGAGCTGAGCGTGGCTAATCGACCACCAACTTTTGTGCTCTCTCACCACGGCCACGAGCATCCTACCTCACATCAAGATTGCGCGCGCATTAATCGCCGAACTGCCACCATTTCGCGACCCGACAGCTGCACCATTTTTGCGACCCGCGAGCCGAGCCTGCGTTTGCGCTTCAGTCGCCTGCAGGTAGCCTGTGACAACGGCAGCGGGCTGCGGGCCTAGACGAGAAACGCTGCAGCAGGGAAGGCAAGTGAAAAGATGGTAAGTCCGTTTGAGCTTCGCGACTTGTTCTGCTGCACACCGGAACACTCTCAAAGCTCGCAGCACTTCGCCCACGATGTCGAAGCAAAGAAAACGACCGACTAACGCGCAAGCACAGGAGTCCTTTGACAATATCTATCTCGACCTCTCCAAGCAGCCTGGCAAGTGCAGACTCGCCGAGTCCGGTCTGGGATGGAAGCCATCCGGCGGAGGCAACACCTTTACCCTCGACAAAGGCGAATACATGAGCGCGCAATGGAGTAGGGCAGCGCGAGGATATGAGATGAAGATCTATGCACGCAACGCCGGCGTCGTGCAGCTAGATGGCTTCAAAGAGGATGACTTCGACACAATTCAGAAGTGCTTCAAGGTCTGGTACGGCGTGCCGTTCGAGCACAAAGAGCATGCTCTTCGAGGTTGGAATTGGGGCAAGAATGAGCTGAGTAGGAACGAACTCATCTTCAACGTGCGCAATCAGCCCGCCTTCGAGATTCCATACACCGAGATTTCGAACACCAACTTGGCCGGAAAGAATGAAGTGGCAGTCGAATTCTCTGTGCCCGCGGACAGCGAAGACACTGGCACAAATGGCGCACTAGGAGGCGCACGAGGAAAGGGCAAAAAGATGGGAGGCGCAGTTGACCAGCTCACAGAGGTCCGATTCTACATTCCTGGTACCGAGAAGCGAGCCAAGGGCGATGAGGATGGAGAGGATGCAGAAGAGGGCGACGATGAGGAGCAGAACGCGGCGAACTACTTCTACGAGCAACTCATGAACAAGGCCGAGATTGGCGAGGTGGCTGGTGACACATTCGCAACCTTCCAGGACATCCTACATCTTACCCCTCGTGGACGTTTCGACATCGACCTTTACGAATCCTCCTTCCGGTTGCGCGGTAAAACATACGACTACAAGATCTCATACGAAAGCGCCAAGCGATTCTTTCTTCTACCTAAGCCGGACGACATGCATCAGCTGCTCTGTGTTGGTCTCGATCCACCTCTTCGCCAAGGCCAGACTCGATACCCATTCCTGGTCATGCAATTTAAGAAGGACGAAGAAGTTCAGATCGAGCTCAACATGACCGATGAGCAATTGGCGAAGTACTCCGGCAAGCTCCAAGCCAAGTACGAGGCTCCTATCGGAAATGTCATCTCCAAGATCTTCCACGGTCTTACTGGGAAGCGTCTGATCCAGCCTTCGTCGGACTTCACCAGCCATCACCAAATGAGTGGCGTCAAGTGTTCCATCAAAGCCAACGAAGGTCATCTCTTCTGCCTGGACAAGGCTTTCCTGTTCGTGCCAAAGCCAGCCACCTACATCTCTTTCGATCACATCTCTTCTGTAACCATGAGCCGCGTGGGCGGAGCTGTTAGTGCCAGCCGCACATTCGACATCACAGTTTCATTGAAGCAGGGAGGCGACCACCAATTCTCGAACATCAATCGGGAAGAGCAACAGCCATTGGAGACCTTCCTCAAGATCAAGAACATCAAGACCAAGAACGAGATGGACGGCGATAGTGGTATGCTCGCAGCTGCTCTGGCGAACGACCCAGATCTCGTTAGCAGCGACGATGAGGATGTCGTGCAAGCTCGGGGCTCGGCGGATGAGGACGATGAGAGTGTCGACGAGGACTTTCAAGCGGACTCAGAATCAGATGTTGCCGAAGAGTTCGACAGCGATGCAAAGAGCTCAGGAGCCGGTAGTGACGATGAAATGGAGGATGCAGATGGCAACGCAAGCGAAAGCGATACGGAGGCGAAGGTGGAGAGACCGAAGAAGAAGACGAAGACAGACAAGTAATGCTCAGTCACAGCGGACAGGAAATTCGAAAAAGGCCAAGTCTTGGTTCAAATTGGTCACCAACAAATATAATACCTCCACTAGCACGCCGTAAGTCAGCAGGGAGTTAAAGAGCATGCGAGAGCCTCACAGAGTCCAACAAGGTCCGCCGCGAAAGATGCAGCAGTGCTTGACTGAGGCTGTGGCTTGCTCTTTGCCGCATGCTTGCCTACGCCCGTAGCGAAAGAGACGCGCGTCGATGCATTCGCAATCATTGGAACCGTAGATATATTGGTGATGCAGAAATTGGAAACCAACAGACTTTGCTGCCAAACGAAACAAGTTCCCAGGTGAAGTCCACTGGTCAAAGACCCTTGGATCACGCCCAATTCGCCGCACCATCCAAAACTGGGTATCTTCCAGAAAGCCACATAGTATAAAACGCCCTTATCATCGATTCCCAGGAGAAAGTCCCGCTCTCCAAACCTCAATGCTCATCCTCTATTCCCTCATCCCCTCATCCGCCTCCCTCATCTCCTCCCTCAACTTCTCCGTTTCCTCCGGCTTCATCGCCTCCACACTCCCATTCAAATCCCTAACCACATTCTCCAACCCATCCAACAACCTCTGAATATCATGCCTCTGCTGTCTAATCCTCTCCATCACCTCCTCATTCTCTCTGCTCAGCATTTCCTGCCTCGCATTCATATCCTTTGAAAATCTCCCCAACGTCGGCGCGAGATGTGAAAGATATAATTGTCGGGCTGGGAGGGTATGTGCGGGTACTGGTGTCTCTGTTCCGGCGGTGGAGTGGCGGCGTCGTTTGGCGTCTTCGATTAATCGGTCTAATTCATTGAGACTCGGGATCACGTTTCGTTCCGTGAGGATGGAGTCGAATTCTTTGCGCATGGATTCTCCGAGTTTTTCGGTGAATTGTTCGTGTAGGAGTTTCACGGAGCCTGGGACTTGGCGCGCTGGCGTCGGGAAGCAGGAGGAGAAGTTTGTGTAGTTGCAGGTTTTTAGGATGTGGGTTATTGCGTCGTGGTAGAGTTTTTGGAGGGCGGTTGCGCGGGGACCTGGCGCGGAGGGTGTGGGTGGTGGTTCGATTGGTGAGGGGGAGCGCGAGGTTGGGTCGGATGGGTTGTCGAGGTCCATTGATGCTGCCATGTTGTTGTGCAATGCTTGTGGTGCTTGTATTCAATTGTCAGTGACGAAGGTCGGGGACTTGGAGACGCGTTGGTGGACGTGTTTTGCCGTGGGTCTTATCGATAAGGACAAGGGTTCCGAGGCGAGTTCACGATTCACTCTCAAGCATTAGCTACATCTCTTCATCATCTTTTCATTCACCTCTGGGGCATTTCTCAACACTCTATTCGGCATCATTACGACTCCATCCATGGATATGAGCACATATGAATGCAAATTTGCTGTTGGCGCAGCACGGATCACTCTCACCATCGCGCTGCACAAGCCAAAGCACCATTCTGAGATCAAGCATCACACCGGACAGTGCAGTGCAGCTTGACATCTCGCGGATAGTCAATGCATCCTCTACTCCGACAATGTCTGCACACCGCCGGTAGTGCTGATCATAATCATCTGTTGCCGAAATTTCTACGCTGTTCGCTTCTGCTAGCTTCTCCCCATATCCGGTCCAGTGCTTCATCCTGCTGGGCTTTGCTCGAGCACAACATATGGAGTTCCCGCTGGCTCCACAATATCAAACCTCATGCAAATCATCTGGGCAATAGATTCAACCCGATGCTACCTATCTAGGTGTTACATCCCAATCACCCCATCACAACCATGGATTCGCAGTGTGACGAGACGAAACGCTTCGGTTATAGACATTGGTGCTAGTCTCACCTCCTTGTTGATGCACTCCACCACATCCTGGCTCCTCTTGTATAGACCCTGTAAAGATCATCGGTATACGTCTTGATCTGCACGAGCATGAAGACAAGTCTTCAACTATAAGGAGTTTCGACAGGTCTCAGGTGAAACATTCTTTCCAGCCGTTCGTTCTTTGGTATTCTAACTAGAGTCACTCACTTCGCCATGAAGGCATCACAAGCGTTGGTGGCTCTCTGCTCCATCGCAACATCAGTGCAAAGTCGAGTACTGTAGGTAGTTCAATCGTTGTAGACGCTTCTGTGCTAATCGTGTCTCTAGCAACACTGCCAGACAGGCCTCTGGATCTAGTAGCATCAACGGCAGCGAATATGAATATGTCATTGTAGGCTCGGGAGCAGGAGGCGGTCCTCTAGCTGCTCGACTTGCTCTCGCAGGTCACAGTGTGCTCATCATCGAAGCTGGACACAACACGACAGACTCGCTGCAATACAACGTTCCAGCTCTCCATGCCGTCTCTTCGGAGTATGTCGAACATCGTTGGGACTATTGGATACGGCATTACGATGATGACCAGCAACAAGCACGCGACCCCAAGACCGTTTACACGCTTCCGAATGGAACCCAATACGTCGGTCTTGACCCTCCACAAGGCGCGGAGATGAAGGGCATTCTCTACCCTCGGGTTGGTGGACTGGGAGGCTGTACGGCACACAACGCCCTAGTCACCATATACCCGAACGCGGTTGACTGGGACAACTTGGTCGATGTTACTGGCGACGATAGCTGGGCTCCTGACAACATGCGTAAATACTTCAAGAAGCTCGAGAAGGCGACGTACCTGCCAAACAGCATCATCGGTCATGGTTTCGATGGCTGGTTGCAGACATCTCTGACGGAGCTTACGTTGATTGTGCAAGATCTGAAGGTCGTGTCACTCGTCTTGGCTGCTGCTACCGCCATGGGCAAGTCTCTCCTCGGATCGCTTCTCACTACAGTCACCGGCCTTGGACAGGTTCTCCTCAGAGACATCAACGTAAGTGCATCAAAGTGGTAGTACGCTTATGAGACGCTTGCTAACTTCCTGATGTTTCGCTTCTAGAACGCAAACACCGGCCGTGACAGTAGCGAGGGCCTATACCAGGTCCCTCTAGCCATGAAGACTCCAGAATACAAGCGCGCCTCGCCCAACGATTTTCTGCAAACCGTCATCAGCCAGTACAATACCGATGGAAGCCGAAAGTACAAGCTCGACATCGCACTCGACACCCTGGCCACCAGCATCCGTTTCGACGAATCTTCCGGCCTCAAAGCCAATGGAATCAACTTCCTCACCGGACGCTCCCTCTATGGCGCCGATCCACGTCGACAAGACGGAAGTGCCACCTCCACCGGCATCGCAGGCTACGTCTCCGCCACGCGAGAAGTAATCATCTCAGCCGGAGCCTTCAACACCCCCCAACTCCTCAAACTGTCCGGAATCGGACCAGAAGCCGAACTCACCCAACACGGCATCACCACAAAGCTCAACCTCCCTGGCGTAGGCAAAAACCTCCAAGACCGCTACGAAGTCGCCGTAGCAGGCCGCGCCCCCACAGAAATCGATCTCATAAAAGACTGCACATTCCTCGAAGGCGACTCCGACCCCTGTCTGACGAGATGGCAAAACTACCCCATCGAAAAAGGCACCTACGGTACCAACGGCGTAGCCTTAGCAATCCTAAAAAAGTCCTCCGTAGCAGCAAACGACACAACCGACCTCTTCATCGCCGGCTGGCCCGCGCATTTCACAGGCTACTCACCACAATACTTCCAAAACGCCATTGCCGGAAAGAATGCCTGGTCGTGGGTCACCTTGGCCGCACACACGCGGAACTCGCACGTCGGGACCGTCACCCTGCGCTCGGCCAACCCTCAAGAAATGCCCGAGATAAATTTCCGCTACTTCGGCACCGCCGACGCCGACGTCGACCTCAGCGCTCTGGTCGAGGGCACGAAATATTCGCGCAAAATCTTTCAAGACCTCATCCCCTTGAATGGGAAATTCACCGAAGATTACCCTGGAGTTTCGTCCGTGCGCAGCGATGCGGAATGGAAGCAATACATTCGCGATGAAGCTTGGGGTCATCATGCGTGTTGCAGTGCGAAGATTGGGGCGGAAGGGGATGGAGATGCGGTTCTCGACACGGATTTCAGAGTTCGAGGCACGGAAGGGTTGAGGGTTGTGGATGCGAGTGTTTTTCCGAAGATTCCGGGATATTTTATTGCGGTGCCGATTTATATGGTTTCTGAGAAGGCTGCGGAGGTGATTCTTGCGGCGAGAAATTAAAGTGAGAGGGACAGGGAGAGGGGATTGGATTGATAGAGTAGCTTTTGTTTCAACAGCAGAAAGGGATTAAGGGATATACAGTCTCTTCTAATAATCTAGTAAAAAGGATTTAGAAAAAAAAGGCTACTTATGCTTTTGGTTGTAAATTTTCTTACCCCATCTCTAAAAAGAATACACCCACTCTTATACTAATGAACCTAGCAGTAAAAAGGCCTAGTACCTATGCCTTTTGCTAATAAATTAACTTTAAATCATAGTACTAGTAGCGCCTAGACTCCTAGTAATTCTCCTTCTACTACCACTTAACGAGATTTCTAAGTATACTTTTACGGTTGACCTAGTAGAAGTTAGAAATTGAGTCTAAAGCGCTATCTCTTAAAACTATCCTTAAATTGTCCTTAAAGGCTCGTGGTGTTGTCCTCGAAGGATTCGGAAGTAGTACTAGAGTTTAGTAATGATATATTTCGTTTGTAAATAGAATATAGCTTTATAGTAGCGTTATTTAATTCTTAACTCATTTACGTACCGCTCTTTAGACAATGTATATTACGTAAGGTTATTACTGCCGCTAAGCGCAATAGCATCTCGCGGGCACGATTCTCTCGCATCCGTAGCATAACGAAGGCCGCATGCCACGATTTACGAAGATGATCCGTGCTCCACCGAGATGCCTACGAATCCGAACTATGCGTACTGTAGCGCTCACAAAGTCAGCAAAGAGTTGGGAATAGCAAGCGGCCAAGTGCAGCAAAGGGAGATGTGCAACTCGGCGAAGGCAACTATACCGTACGTTAGGCTTGCCACATGCTACAGATGATTTAACGAGTTGTAGTTACACGACATGCCTACTGTGACTTGCAAAATGTCGTGCCATAGCCCCGAATTTACCGTCGTACGTGCTTTGCGTATAGTACTTTATATAACTCGAGCTATTACATAAAATAGGAGGTAAACGGACTTCTTAGAAGCATATAATAGCCTTCTAGTACTATAGAACGTTCCTTATAGCCTTCTAGTCCTTATTATCGTAATTTCTAGTAGTATAGTAGGTCCTAGTAGTTATTTACTTAGTTACTATAGCACGGCTACCTACTTAGTAGACTAAGGAACTCCTTACTCTCTTTACAACTACCTCTTTATCTAATTATAAGATTACCGTCTATCTAGACCTCTCGAGGCGCTGTGTCGATAAGATTAGGAATACGTATAAGCTATTTAGTGTACCCTATGTCCGCGACCTAAGTAGGTTAGGTAGGAAGCGCTTACTTAGGCCGTTCTACGAAGAGGTCCGTATTCGTATCGTATCGTAGTAATAGTCGAGTATAGCTAATCGCGGGTAGTAGCGTATCCTCGAGTTCCTCGACGATAGACCTATAGCATATTAGGACGAGATTATCTAGTTCCTCTACGACGAATACGACATTATCGCTACGCCGTTACTTATCTCTCGCACGCTAAAGCGTAATAAATAGACGAGGAAGGTAGGTGTCCGCGTTACGAAGGAGCGTAACTAAGAGCTACGTAACGACTTCGAGGCCTAGTAAGTAGATAAAGATGCGAATAAAGTATATTATATCGATAAAAGTAGCTCGAATAAGCGTACTAGTTAGCGTAAGAAGGGATAGTTACCGCGAGGGTTACCTTATTAGTTCGATAGCTTAACTAAGCGCTTAAAGCGATAGAGTATCCTACTAGCGATTACGAGTCGCGGCTATCTCGAAGGTACTATTATTATCTAAGGCGCTATTACCGCCGCTATCTTCGAATACTAGCTAGAGTTTACTATTCTACTATAGTTAAGTCTAGGTTAGTAGATTATAATAGATAATACTACTATCTATAGAAGCGACCGTGTAAAGGTAATCTACGCCGCCGTAGGCGTTAACCTTAAGTACTTACCGCTATACTCGCCTAACTATAATCTAATCGAGATCTCGTTTAGTTATCTAAAGAGTTAGATTAAGAACTACATCGAAGACGCTATAGCGTACGAGAACTTCGGCTTCTTTATTAAGGGCGCGATTAAATAAGTTAATAGTAAGAGTATCTAGGCGTACGCCGTAGGCTAGTTCTAGAAGTGCGGCTATCGCTATTAAGGTAGAAGGTAGAGGTAGAGGTAGAGGTAGAAGACACGGATTATTATATAATATATAGCTAACTATAGTTACTTATTTAAATAGTTACTTATTTAAGTATAGACTCGCTAAGTCTAACAACTAATTCTAGCTTAGTAACACGGCCTATTAACTCTTCTATTTCCTATCTTATTTCCGCTACTATAGTACGCGTAACATTAGTAGTATAGTCCCTTATAATCGCTTCTATATGCTATAGATTAGGTAATAGTGGCTATAGCGATGAACCTCTTAAGTTAGCTAACGATAGTAATATAGTAGAACTATCGATATACCCTTCTATACCTTTCGGCGGTAGTAACGGTAATACGGTAGGACTATCGATATGCCCTTCTACACCTTTCGGCGGTAGTAACGGTAACACGGTAGGGCTATCGATATACCCTTCTATACCTTTCGGCGGTAGTATAGTAACAATCTCTTCGTCGCCTTAACTATCCGCAATCTACTCGAAATTAGTCGAATCTATGGACATACCTAATCGGCATACCTCTAATGCGCTACGAGTAGTTATTACGATAGAAGAGCCTATAATTTAGTGGGTTCGATGCCGATTAAATCGTAGGTAGCACCTCGAGGCCATTTAAGCTAGTACTACTAGTATGTCGTAATATTCGTGTCGTAATCGAGTCGCGACCCGGAGAGTACCCGCTTAGTAAGCCGGAATCTACTACGACTAATAGGGCATTACTATAATACTATAACGACATATCTATATTACTTCTTCGGTAGGATCTAATACTATTAATGCCGGCGAGTAACCTCCCGTTATCGGTTTTAAAAAATATGTAGTCGTAGTAAAGATATAGCGCTAGTAAGATATTAGAAATTCGCGACTTTCTTACACCTTCTCTACTAGAAATTTCGGTCTAAAACCGCCGACATCTCGGCGTCCGCGAATGCCGGGGTTAACGCGCTAAGCCGCGATTAACTATCGACGATAGGCACCTAGAATAATACTACTACGTAAGGTAATCTATACATTTTTAAACGTGTTGCGATGCTCTTAATACTAACGAAGAACCTCCCGTTTTTACTATATAAAAATACCTAATACTCGTTAAGATATAGCTACATAATAAAAGTCCGAAATCCTACATCCGTACTACTACCCTATCGACCTACCGGAAGCGTGCTAGAATAGGTCCTCCTATAGTTGTCGCTCGTTCCTATTATACTTATGTAATATACGCATTATCCGACCGTATTAGCCGTCCTTTAAACCCTATTCTATCTACTAAGAATGTGTTACTACTACTAGTTAGTCTAGGCTATAGTCCTTATTCCTTAGGACCTCGTAGATTACCCTTAAGTCGGGTTTACGGTCGCTCTAACCGTCGTACGATTAATACTTTAACTAGTTAAAGAACACGGTTAATTAGACATCCGGAGGTATTACTTAATAGCTAGGCTTACTATTAATCGGACTTAATAGAGCTATAGTACTTAACTTAGATGGACTAGACCTATTATCTATAAAACGCGCCTTCTTCGACGGCGGCTCGTAAGCGAGATAGTTATAGATTACAACGCTTCTAGTAGCTACTAAATTACGACCCTTTATAGTCTTCGGGTTACTAGTAGCCGTAGTATCGGCTCTAGCCTTCTACCGCATTATTATGTACGCTAGAGACTTACTAGGGTGTCTAACTATTTGTTGCGGCAGGTGTACGCCGCCTCTACGAGGTAGGAGTACACCGCCGCCTCTAGTAGATAGACATAGAGGTAGCGCTTATAGATAGACATGAATTACACATACTTATATATTAGCTCTTACTTAGTCTAGACGTACTAACTAGTAGTACTATAGGTTCGACCTTCTTCTCGATTAAAATAAGCGATCGATACGCTTTAGACGACCGAGATCTACCCCTCTCACCTATCTACCCGGTTCTACCTAAGGTACCCGGTTCTACCTAACTCCGCCCGGCCTACCCGGGCCCTAGTAAAAGAGCTCGTAACGAAATAAGGCCCTCTAAGAAGAAACTTCCGTATAGATATAACGGTAAAAGCTACTTAGTAGTACTACCCTAGTACCCTATACTACTATATAGCCTCTCGTACCTCGCGAGTACTTTCCCTTTTAGGCGATCGGGTCTATCCGATACCGACCTTACCTCCTACCCGCATTAGTACGCTCCTAGCTTCCTTTAGAGATTAGGACCGAAAGACGGAAACTACTAACCGTAGAGGTACTCTTTACCCCCGACTAACCCTAACGCTAACTTCTATACGTTACGTTACGGGTCCGGCCTTACGAGAGGCGGATAATCGTTTACCGTAGCGACGATCCCGGAACTCGACCTATATACCCTTAATTTAGTCTACAGCTTCGCCGAGTTCCTAAAGAACCTATAGTACCTAAAGTCTATATACTATAAGCGACGGGAGTAACTAACCCGCTTAGTCCGAGTTATCGTTACGTAATTCCCTCCTCTAGCTAAATACGAGCCCGCGGTAGATAGCTAGGTACGCGGTATAAGTACGTTAGGATTCCCCCTAGAGTAGGTAGTTAATAAGTCGGCTATAATAGCTATAGTAAGAATAGTCCTATTATACGATAAGGACTTCCTACTAGTAGAGGAATAGATCCCGATACTATAAGCGTTACTAGTTACCGTAGCTATACTAGCCCTAGAGGAATAAATCCTAACCTTATAAGCCTTACTAGCTATTAGAGTAGTACTAGCTCCGAAGGAATAAATCCCTATCCTACGAGCATCGCTAGCTATAGAGGAGTAGGTCTACGTTCCGCTAGCGTTATTAGCTATGCCGATTCCCCTAATACTAGAGGACCGGCCTACGGAATTAGCGGAAACGTAGTACTAGACCGTCTAGCTAGCTAGTATAACGCCTCCTAGGGTAGATATACCGCTCTATCCTCTTCCGGAGTATAATCCTCTTCTAGATTAGCGGGAATAAGGATAGATAGTTTAGCCGACTAACCTATAGAAGCTAAGCCTATCGGAACCCTTACGAAGAGACTTATCGCTACCTCCTCTACCGGAATCTCTATAGTAGACGCCTTCTTAGTTAGAAGTACGGCGTACCGAGTTAACCTACTAAGGCATCGCTCGGTTAAATCTTCGCCTAGCGATACCGGTAACGCCTCCTCGGTAATAGTAGATACTACTATAAGTACCTATCCGGAGATAATATACTAATCTTTAACTATAGTAGCTTCGTAGTACGCGTATATAGTAGTTAAGGAAGCGATATAATAAGGCCCTAACCTAGTACCTCTATAGCGTTAAATAGGTAGGAGTATAGGTAATAGAATCGGCTATAGAGAGCGAGGAAGCCCCTCGTAGCGTATCCGAAATGCTCGGTATAGAGGTACGTTACCTAGTAACTAATCGTCGAAATAATCGACTACTAGTTTAATAAGCATAGAATAAGCGTATAGAAGCCCCTATAAACGGATAGTAGGAAGAGATACCTATAGTACGCTAATATACCTTACTAACACCTTCTAGTAGTAGCTAGCCTAATTTAGCCGAAGAGCTCGCCTAGCTATAATAGAATCTCGCTAACGATATAAGAGAGGTACTCTATAATTAAGCGGTAGTATACCTAGAGTAGTTAGAAGCCCTAAGGGCGGAGATAGACGATCTCCGCTAAAGCATCCCGTCGTTACGACCTACCGGTCGTTATCTAAACCTAGACGCTATAGTAGACGTAGCCTTAGACGCGGGTAGGGCGGAGAGACTCGTACGCGTAGGCCTAGTAGAGGTACCTTAACCTCGTCCCCGCCGACCTCGCTCCTAGGCGTCTAGGCCTCGTAGGGTCCCGGCATTTCTAAGAGGCGACGACGAAGCTAACGCTAGTAAATATAAGATCGTCGAGAGGGCTACTAACGATCGCCGCCCTACTCGTAGAGATCGCGAGAGGAACGATCGTACTAGAGAATATCGACGAGGAAGATAGTCCCCCTCTTAGCCTAGCGAGTTATCCGGATTAGACGACTCTCGTAGCCCTTACGGTAGAAGACGTCGTAGCTACGATCGTAATCTATACCGTAGATATAGATATAGCCCTAGCCGCTTACCTCGTAATAGTCTATACTATACGGATAGGTAAGAGCGCTTCGACCTATTCGATATAGGCTTCTTCTTCCCTTCGGTAATAGACGTAGAATTATAAGGATAGGACGTTTTTACTTAAGGTAATAAAATAGTATACCGGTTAGTATAAATATTCTTAGATATAGCTAGGGACTATACGATAGTAAATAACGCGGTAACGATACGTACCTAGCTAGCTAAATATTTACGAGGTATAGCTTAAACTTAGTTTATCTTAGAGCTTACTAATAACGACCGCCGTACGATCCGTAGCGACTACGGGATAGATCGTTAGGAAAAGGCCCTACGAGATAAGTTTAGTATATCGATCGTAGAGGCTTAGAAGAAGCTTAACGATAAAGCTTTTACTCCGGAGGACGTACGGGCTAGACGCTCTCTATAAGACTTTATAATAAACTATATGCGATACGCTAGAGAAGTAGGACTAGATATCGATCGGTATAGGCTAGGCCCTCTACTTATATAGGCTTAGCTACGCCTCGCTCTAGAATTCTAGAGGGACGTTTCTAAGCTATCGGATCGGACTACGATCGACTCGTTTACGCGACGAGTATAAGCGAAGTACGAAGCTTAGTATAGGGAATACCCTAAGCGTCGTAAGTATAGCGACCGTAGTAGCCGTAATAAGTATAGCGACCGTAGTAGCCGTAACGACTATACTAAGCGCCGTAAGTATAACGACCGTAGCGACCGTAACGACCGAGGCCGAGTCGGGACCTAGAATCGCGACTATAATAGTCGTACCTATAGATTATACGACCGCTAGGGGCGATACGGTAAGTAGGAGTATAGGGATACTAATAAATATAAGTAGAATATAACGCTACCCTTCCGAAGCGTAGATTAGTATCGCTAAAAGAACGACTATCTACTAAGAGAGTCCGATTATCGCCGCGAGAATAATAGGCCTATTAAGATAGAAGGTAAGAGCACGCTAATAGACCGTATAAACGATAACCGTAGTAGACGCGACTACGATAACCGTAGTAAGACGGCCGATCGCGGTAGAGTAGACGACCGTGCTAGAGTAGCTAGGCGTAGAGAGCGCGATACTCCTCGTAATTTCTACGTCTCCTATAGCTATATACGATTAAACGAGCGATACGCATCGCTATCCCCTCCCCGTAGTATAAGTATAGTAAGCCGCTTATTAGATGCCTCTTCGGTATACGCGCATTTTAACGATTAGTTCCGTACGGTAGAAGAGGATATAGTCGACGATAATATCCCGATAGCGTACTTCGGCGATATTAGCGTATTCGAGCTATATTCCCCTATAACGATTTAAATAAAGTATAACTACTACGCGTAGTATTTCTAAAGTAATAATTAGTTATAGGAGCATAAACGCCGTTCTTATCCTAAGTAGCCTTAGCGGAGCTACGAGCATTCTAAGCTAAGGAGCCTAGCCGACATCCGTATTATCGAATCTACTACTATACCTAAAATTAAAGGTAGATACGCCTTTCGAGGCTATTATTACCTACGCGCGGTAGTACGGTTAGAACTAACCGGAAAAGAATACACGGTATACTTAGATACTAGAGCTACGATCTTACTTATCGATAATAAGTTCCTTCGCGACGCTCGCCTAGACATCGAACGTAAGATACGTGCGACTCTATTATATGTTAAGGGCCTAAGTAACGCGTAGCCTTCGGTAGAGTATGTCGAGCTAGACCTCTAGCTACTAGCGGTATAGAAAGGCTAGCGTATCCTCGCTTATATAAAGTACGAGGTATATATTATATAGAAGCTCGGTACGAGAATGCTAGTAGCTATAGACATTATCGGCCTAGAGGGTATTAAAATCGATATCCCTAGAAAGATAGTAACCCTTACTACTTACGAGAAGGCCCGTATACTACTACTCGTAGGTAGAAAGGACGATATAAAATTCCGTATAGTAGTATATAGTAACGATTAACTAGTTACCCTAGTACCGTAGATAGTTATAGCGGTAAAGGCCTACTTCGGAAATACGCTTCTAAAGGATAGGGACTTCGCTTTTACCCCGGATAGGTAGCCGATCTCGCTAGATATACGAGTCTATTCTATAGTACTCGATACCTAGTCCGACTTCGTACTTATTCGTAATAACGGTAATACGCCGTATGTACTTAGCCCGAGTACGAAGCTAGGCTAAGTACGAGAGTATAAATTAAGGGATCCTACTATATTAATCCTAAATAACACGGCTAAGCTACTTTGCCGCCCCCCGATCTACCGGACTCCTATAAGGAGACTAAGCTATTTAACGGTATTATAGCCTACGGTTATCTAGTATAGGTAGCCCGTATCGAGGCACTTATACGTAAGTACGAGCGACTATAGGTCGATAAAGGTACTACCGTTAAGATCCCGCCGGAAGACGCTATACGCGTAAATATAAAGCCTAGGTACGAAGATACGAAGCTACCTACGATTACCTACCCTCTTAGCGGTCCTAATAAGGAGGTAGTCGATAAGGCCTTCGATCTATTA
>LFZN01000182.1:0-65256 GCA_001578235.1 Pseudocercospora eumusae | reverse complement strand
CTTAAGAAAAGAGGTTATAAGTTACTAAAAATAGTAAAGTAAAGCTAAAAAACTCTAAAGTAACTAAATCTTTAATTCTAAATTTAGGACTAATCTTACTAAATAACTAATAAATATTAGGACTTTTCCTAAATATGTAGTAAGATTAGAGTATATTTATACTAGATTACTAAGCTATAAACCCTCTAGATAAAAAGATATCCTTAGAAGAATTAAAGAGAAATTAAAAATAGTTCCCTTAATAGTATAGCCGTTTATAGGCTAATCTAGATAGAATTCTATATATAGATTTTCCTTAGTCTAAACTATAAGATATATATGTTTTTATTACTAAAAATAGCATAATAAAGCCTAAAAGCCTCTAAAGTCCTTAAGTCTTTGTTTTAGAGTTTAGGACTAATCTTACTAGATAACTACTAAATATTTTATCATTTTCTAAAAATAGATAAAAAATTAAGTATCTTTGTCATACATTACTAAGCTCCAAGTCCTTTAGATAAAAAGATAAATAGAAAAGAAGTTACGAAAAGAAAAGTTAGGGTCCGCTTGCGGACTAACTTGCGGTGGACTTCTGTCCATTGCATAGTTGGTATGTATGGGCCTCCCTAGTCGTGCAGTTTAAGGTTACGTCTAAACTATTAGAACTATATCAACATCACCATGATCCACGCAGACGGCATTGAGGCCTGCGTTCATACAAGAACCAGGTCAAGATATAAGACGTCTGATCCACCAGGTCTCTTCGACCCGACATCTTCCAGAGGGTAGCAGAGATGGACACCTGCCATCGACCGCAAGCCGTCAAGAGTCGACGGAGCGACAGAGACAGATGTCAACACGACGCTGTTGGTGCGGCAGCGCTCTACCGAAGTGATTGTCGATTCACGTCGGTCAAAGCAGCGGCGCACTTCGACCGATCTGGCAGATGGCCATACGGAGACTACTGTCAAGGTAGAAAGAGCATACCGAGAGCAATGAGCTGGCCGAGGGCAGCGAGGGCAGCGAGTACAACGAGTACGACGAGGACGACTTGCAGGTCAAGCTTGACAACATCGATCGCGAGCTCCGCATAGGGAGGCTGGAGAAGCAGAGAACCGAGATTCTTCGCAAGCAGAAATAGAAGCAGAAAGAAGCAGCGATAGAGCAGGCCAATGCGGTGAAGGTAAAGAAGGAGACCATTGAGATCGAGGATAACCGAGTCCGTACTGAAAACTAGCATGACACTCTCAATAATCTTGCCTTTCAAGATGTCGCGGTCAGTGAGACAGGAAGCGAGCAGTCATGAACCCGACAACGAGGAGAAATTTCCCATCACCCTCCCACCTCCTCCCTCCCATTATCCCAAAACATCACACTTCCCCCAAGAATCCCATTCGCATTACACGGATTCTCCATCCCTCCATAATCCCTCACATTCCCCACCACCCTCTCAAACCCACACCTCCGATAAAAACCTTCTTTCCCATCACTCGCCATCACCGAACACCCCACCCCATCCTCCCTCGCCCTCTCAAACCCCCACCCCACTAATTCCTTCCCATACCCTTTCCCGCCATGCGCAGGATCCACGCCCAAAAGCGTCAAATCCCAGACTTCGGCGCGCGATCCCGTCCAGAAAGGTGCGGCGAAGGGGCCCAATTTTTCCAAGGTTTCGAGGTGAGAGGGTTCGGCGGCTCGGTTGGGGTAGAGGTGGGATTCGAGGGTGTTGTAGAAATGTACGCAGGATTTGATTAGGGTTCGATAATAAGAATGGGGTTTTGGAGGGGAGCGAAGTCGACGCCAGTGGGCAACTCCCGTGATTTTTTTCTCGGAATTATTATTGTAAGAAATGAGAAGGTAGTTGGTGTCTGGGCCGGAGAAGTAGGCGGTTCGAAGCATTTTGAGGAAGTGTAGGGACATGTCTTCTGGGTATGTGTGGCGGTGGGGATGCATGTAGATTCCGAACCTGTGAGGAGGATTAGAATTGTGTAGTAGGGGTCTAATAAGTATATATGGCAATAGGAAATCTTTTTTACATGTGTTCGTCTTTGAATGCTGCAGCGAGACATTTTGAGGCGGGGACTAGGTCGGAGTAGTTGGCTGGTCGGATTGGCATTTTTATATGGCTTTAACGATTCACCTGGACTTATGTTTTCTTGATGGTCAGTGCGGTTCGACGATGGAAGAGGGAGAGTTAAGCTATACGGTACGGCGAGGAACTGAGATCGGTCTTGGCCGAGAGGAACCAGGAGGGCAGGGAAGATGCTCAAGGATTATTGACTGTACATTCTTTACATTTCGTAAAGCCGTTATATATGGTAAGCTGCTCTCTCAAACACCAAGTACGGCGTTGACAGTAGAGCATCGTGTGCAGCGTGTGTCTCTCTCCGCCAAGCAAAGCAAAGCCGAGAAAAGTCCGAAGCATGTGAAGCTCCATCTTCTCCTTCATCCTCTTCGCGTTTGTCGCATTCACTGCTATTGAATGAAAGATGGGCTGGTTCGGACTGTTCGGCTCTAGCAGCAATGATGACCAGCCCAATACTTCATCAACATCTCAAAACAATGTAGCTCTCACAGAAGAGCAACGACTACGAATCTTCGGCCGCCCAGGACCAGCTCCACCCGATCACAAAACATCTCGCCAACACGACGCCGATGCAGAATTGAACGACTTCATAAAAGCCTTCGAAGCTTCAGAAACTACTACCACCACCACATCCGACAAAACCACTCTCCCCGCACAAGAAACCCCTGCTGTCCCTCAACGACCCTCCCGCCTCCTCCCAGATGGAGGTCTCGACATCTCCCTCGAAGCTATGTTCCCCCGAACAATGTCCTGTCGTCAACAATTCGACCAAGCATTCTACTGCCAATCTCTCGGGGGAAAATTCAACGATATCTACAGATACGGACATTTGAGGAGTTGTTCAGAGCAATGGGGTGCGTTCTGGTTTTGTATGAGGACGAGGACTTTACCGGATCATGAGAAGGAAGAGAAGATTAAGGAGTTTTATCGGGTGAGGGACGAGAGGAGAAAGGCGGAACATGGGAGTAGTGAGGATGTTTGGCATGTTAGGACACGGGCTGTGGAGAGGGCTTTTTGGAAGGATCCGGATGATGATGATGATGAGGGGGATATGAGGGTGAAGGAATGAGAGATTCGTTCGGGCAGCTCAAGGCGAGGCGCATGAGCTTGGAGTTTGGCGCAGGCGATGAAACGGTATGCCTCTTGCCGCAAGGCAGAACGCAGATGATCAGTGCTGTGTAGCCGGTCCGATACAAGGTAGCCGCTGAACAGGGCAGAGTCGCTGCACCGGTGCGGAGAGAACGACGTGGTAGTGAAGTTGGAAGAGCGGTTGAAAAAAAAGGCGATGTATTCAGCATCGCAATCAGTATCGTAGTACTGATAAGAGCTACAGATACATATACATCATGATTCACCAGGCCTCTTGGGGCTATCAGTCTTGGAAGTCACCAAACCTCTCTCTCTCACAACGCCATCAAACGCCCACTGGCCTCTGTTTAGGCAAGCCGAAAAGAACACCAGTCAAATAAATCGAAAAATCACATCCCAAAGTTCCATCTTCCATCACCGTCACCACATCCCCGGCGCCATAAACCCATAAGGCGACCCCATCATCATCCCCATCCCACCTCCAATCCCACCTCCAACACCCATCCATCTGCATCACAATCAGCCAAAAAAAAAGAACAACATCTCGCATAGCTGAAAAAAAAAATTTCTTCACTCACGGATTCCCTCCTCCCCCACCACCACCACCAAATCCCGCCGCCCATCGATTATAATATCTCCGTCCTCGAGGAACTTGCGACATGGCATGTAAATACATGAGTTGCTGCAATTGCTGCCACGTGTATTGCGTTCCGTTCACGAAGCCTGAGTGATAGCCATTGAGATAGTAGTCGCAGCCGTATCCGTATCCGTCGTCGAAGGCTGGGTATCCTCCTGTGCGGAGTTGGATTAGGTCCATTGCTGTGTGTGTGTGTGTGTGAAGAGAGAGAGGGGAAATTTTTTTCTTGTGGATTATGATTATATATACGGTACGGTACTATGGCGCTGGTTGTACGACTGGACTGGACGTGACATGCATGCTGTCAAACGATAATCGCGGAGGATGGCCGCGGTTGGGTTGAACGTTTCACGTTTCACGGGTTTCAAGGCGAAATGTTCTCATCATGGCCTTTTTTTTTTCCAGAAAGAAAGAAAGAAAGAATTCTGGACTTTTTTTTTGTTTAACGTTGCGCTCGCTCGCTCGCGAGATTCGTAATGTCTAAAAGCTGCTGCTGCTTGTAGTCTGATGTTGATGCAGGAACGCTGACCCGACGGCTTGCTATGTGTGCGCCGCGCGGACCATGGATTGATTTTACACTGGTAGAGAGGAGAAAAAGAGACCTCGGACGCAGCTGTCATGTCCGAGGATGGGACACAACCTTCATGCATGTCCCAGGAACGAAACCTGACCGTTGTGCGATGTGGGTTTTGTTTGCTACTCCAGGCTGCAAATCAATTTGTCCGGGGAGAACGGACGGCGGGCCTCCTCGCGAAAGCAAGTCGTTTTTTTCGTGCGAACAGTTTTTTTCTTCTGTGCGATTCGACTGCATACGTGTTGTTCAGAGAAAAGCCAAGGCCAGGTTGTCACATGGGATCCTCACTCCGTACACCCAACACCTTCCCTTTATTAATAATGCTGATCATGATCGCGTCGCACACCGAAGTCATTGCCGAGCCTTCGAGCCTCAAAATTCGTCATCATCGCTCAAACCTTTCAGTCGACGCTCTGCTAGCTCGTTGATCTTCTCGTTGAGTACATCGCGATCGAACCTTTGCGCAACTTTTCCAGCCGCTTCCAACATCTTGCCCGTCCGGTCTTTCAGCAGCGAAACAATCTCCAGCGCCTTCATTCCGTGCTCATCGCCCGCTCTACATTCGGCCGCTAGGAGTTGCAGTAATGCTTTGTCGACTTCTCGTTCCATGCTGCCAACCTGTACCATTCCGTCATACCCACGCAGCCTCTCACGCTCTTGCGAACTCCTCGTGGTGTTTGTGTTTTCCACGAGGTCGCGCATGAGAGAGTACATGATCGATGATCGAACATATTTTTCTTCGAGACCTCTTTGGTGAGCAAGCTCCTTGTCGTCGTCATTGGTCTCATCGGGCACAGGTGCTGCGATGGGAATTCGGAATTCGAAATCAGACAGCAAAGGTCGTGGGAAGTATGGATATTGCTCTCCGCCTTTGAGAATGATGCAGTGGAAGCGATCATTGGCTACGGCGACGGGCCAGTAGCTCTCTTCCTTCTTGCCTCCAGCCAACCGATCCAGCGTTCGTGTATCGAGGAGAGGTATCCACTTGGCCTGGCTGGGTGTCCTCCAATGCTGCAAGATCAGAAGGACACCATCGCTGTCGTAGATGCAGGGATCGCCGTTGTCGCTGAAGAACACAGATCGTAACTCGGTCCCTTCTGTGAGAGCGACAATGTCCTCGCTTTGGTATGTCTCGTCCCTTTTCACGTTGTCGATCGTGTAGAGCAAGCGCGTAGTACCGTCACCCCCAACAGCTCCGTTGCCAATCGTGATGATGTAGTCTCTCCAACTCGCACACGTCACAGCAGGAGTCGACTTTTGGCGATACACCTTAAGAGGCAAGCCGAAAAGACTGTACACGCGTACGTATCCAGCAGAAGTCGTTGCGACTACACAAGTGTCGCTCAACGAGAGGGATGTCACTTCTTCGCCAGGAGGCAGTTCAGTGCGCCAGTCTACGCGCGTTGTCCAAGTCTCGTGTGGCCGATAGTATATGACGGATGGATGGTCTCTTGCTGGTGGGCAAGAGAAGAGGGATCCCTTCTCGTTCAGACAAGCTTTGTCGTAACGGAAAGGGTCTGTGAAATGAAAATCGCGATGAGCTTGTCGGTCGTAGAACTCAACGGTCACAGTATGATGTGTGTCTTGGTTCACGGTCCAGACAAAGCCAGTAAGGTTGAGGCAGAGGTAGCGGCGATTACCCTTCCACGGTGTGCTGCCAGGCTGGAATGCATCATGTACCTGCGGCCGCCATGTGTTGTAGGCAGCACGTCGCTTGCTCTCGGGTCCATCCAGAGGCTCTGCGTGTCTCTTCCCGGACCGGTTGGGCTCTTCTGCGTAGCCGGCTCCATCGTCGTCCTCAATGAAATTGTCGCCAGTCTCGGACATCATATCCGGAGCCATCGCATCAGGACCAAGCAGATCGTCCAGGTAGTCTTCTTCGGCAGTTCTTCCATTCCCATACTGTTTGCCGGCAGTTGTCCCTGCTTTTCGTGCATTGCCAGACACTTCTGTCAAAGCTGTGCCGTTGAGTGGAGCCTGCTGTAGACTAGCTCGAAGTAGGCGGATATGAGCATCAGGCACAAAATCTTGGCGGATGAAAAGTTCGCCGTTGTTGTTGGTGTATGAGAGCACATTGTCCTTTGGATGGAAGTGAATGTCCAGAATGGGATCACGGACATCGTCGAATGTCTTTAAGACTTTTTGGGTCTTGCTGTCCCACAATACCAAGCCTTTGTTCAGATCAGCAGTAACAAGCAGTGCACCATTTGGAGACCATGCTGCAGCGCTGACTTGCGCCTTGTGGCCACCAGAGAAGATCTTGTGCTTGGACCAATCGCTTCGCGACAGAACTTGCATTTCTCTGTTTGAAGTCGGAAGAGCAAGAGCGGTCCCGTCAGGATGCCAGATAGCTCGAATGCTCTGCTCGGAGTCCGATTGTACCATGCCGATCAGTCCATCAACGCGCTTGATCAATTGTGGTTGTTCCGAGCTGATGGAATACATGTAGATTATGCCGTCGGTGCACGATGCGGCTAATGTTGTCCCGCTTCGATCGAATGCGACTTGCTTAACAGATCGCAAGTGCTCTCTGAGAAAGATGACTCTACTCATATCACTAGTGTTGACGATTTTGACATCGTGTTCGCTGCATCTATCAGCTTTTTCTGCACTGCCAAGCCACAGTGCCATACATACTCGCTCGCTACTGCAACCCACTGTGCATCGGGGGAGAGAGCAAGATCACGGACCGGTGCCGTGCAGCGTACTAGAATCTCTTCCATCCGCTTGGTGACCAAGCTGTACTTGGTGACGTCGCCGGATTCAGAGCCGATAACGAAGAAGCCATTGGCCGCCACTGCGGCAAGATGATTTTCTGTAGGCACGTCGATGATGGCAGGCTCATCGTCAGAGCCATGGTCGAAGATTCGTACAGCTCCATTCAAGCCTGCCGTCACCAAGTGCTTTCCATCAGGTGTGTAGCTGAAATATGTTGGCCCGGGCGCGTCTGTCAAGCCGTTAGTCATTGTTCTGTATTTGTTCTTCAGGACTCACGAGCAGGTCTCCCTCTCAGTGTCGCCATATTGCTTGCTTTCTGTGGTCGCTGTTCAAAACCAAGCAAGTGGTAGTTCTAGTGGAGGGAAACGCGTCGCGTGTCGCGACTTCGCGACTTCCTCGTGTTCGGGGTTTCGGCCAAGCCCGCTGGCGTAAAACAACCAAGCAACCAGCTCTTGTTTGTTCCAAATCGTCCCTCAAAACATCGCACACCATTGCAAAACAATATCTGTGCCGACACACATCGAATCGCATCACAACTTTCGCATCGGCTACGAAACATGAGCAACTCAGTCCAAGTTCCAATTGCCGACGAAGGCGCAAAGGCTGCCGACACTCCAATGGACTCTGCAGTCGAGAAGGGCAAGGGCAAGGCTCCCGCCGCCGAGCCAATGGACGAGGACGAGGAGGACAGCAACTCTGAGGAAGAGGTATGAAGCGTATTATCACTGTCGTTGACGATCGAAGCTAATGCCACTGCAGGCTGAGGGTAATGCCAAGCGCGCGAATAACATCAGCGCACCAGTACTGACAAGATGAAGCAGGAGAGCCAGAGGAGGCCGACGAGGACAATATGGAAGAGATTGACATGGACAACAT
The DNA here is from genome assembly GCA_001578235.1 of Pseudocercospora eumusae. NCBI lineage: Eukaryota > Fungi > Ascomycota > Dothideomycetes > Mycosphaerellales > Mycosphaerellaceae > Pseudocercospora > Pseudocercospora eumusae. The sequence continues at coordinate 57,297 of LFZN01000182.1, read as the reverse complement.
CGTCGGCTCGCGCACTCGCGGCAAGAACATCGACTTTGCAGAAGCCGCCAAGAACATGGAAGACGACGATGAGGATGAGGACGACGATGACGACTTCCAGGACGACGACGCCATGGTAGGTACAACATCTGCGAGCGAGCACTCTGTCTATGCCAGGCAAGACTCGAGAGCCCGATTCCCCCTCGCAAGCAGGTCTTGCGAGCCTGCGCTGAATCGCGTCCTACGCCGGGCATGAACGGAGCTCTGCATTTACATCGCAGGATAGCCGAGTACTTGCTAACTGTGATGCAGGAGGACTGAGGATGCCATGAAGTCCAGTCTCTTGTGCCATCTCCGCTGATACTCCAGATCTGAGCCCACGCCGGTACGTAATCTTTACCAAATGTTTGGCTAGAATTTTGTCTAAATGGACCAAGCAGCCAATCTCTTGTATAACAGCAACTTCGGAATGCAGAGAATCCGATATGAGCCGCGCTGTGTAGCTACTAGAGCGATGCCATGCCGTCCAGCCGCCATAGGCTGTTCTCAGTCGCAGGCAAAAATGTATACTTCAGTTACAGCCATCAATGAAGACATGAAATGCGAAACACCATGCAAACGCGCTCGTTCTTCTATGTCGGTGTGTGTCAGTGTCACGCCTACTCAAGGCTGGGGGGTGTTCGGACCGGAGACCCTTGATGAGCGAGCTCACTGACAATTGACTGGGATCGCCATGGTCGAGTACAGTGAGAGGTTCTGTATGAACTAAACTGTGCTTGCTCATTGATCGTCTCTTAACATTTGGGGCAACTTTGTGCAGGTGAAGAATGCAGAGTAAGTAGAGCTCATAGCAGATTCCCGTCACCGGCTCACTTGCCCGCGAAGGCACACGTACTCCTAAGCCAAGCTCTTGCTTGCATACATTAGCTGGTACTCTCGCAGCGACTTTGCATGTGAAAGGGAAAGGTTCCATCGTTTCAACCTGCCGCTGTAACTAGTTACACGAAAAGACGAATTTGAGAAAAAATCCGATGTCGGCCGGCAATTCCGCACCGCCCTGCTTCACGTCTGAGACGTCCCGACTTTGTCCGATGCAGATGCAGATGCAGTCGAAAGGCCAGGCCGAGCAATTGGCCGTGACACACGTGCAGGGAAAGAAAGCGATCAGCAGAAAGGGAGACGAGGACTGAAGCCGCAAGGAGAGGCTGAGATGTGCAGTGGCAGCGATAAGGCATGACATGCGAGAATTACTCCACGCATTCGGTCGTCGGTCCTGCGTGGTCCAATTGGTAGGAGGTGAATAAGCTCGCAGTCAGGTTTGCGGTTCGCTGCACGGCAATCTCACTTCTTCAGCGAAGACGGCTGCAAGTCTAAATGCTAGCTGCAGAAAAAGTTGTCGATGGCCAGACTGGGGTAGCCGGGATGTGCGACTGGGAAATTATTTTCACCGTGCCTCTGTATGGCCGAGCAACAGACTCCACGTACTTAACTAGCGTAGCGTGTGAATGATGATGATGAAGAAGTGATGGGCATCGTAAGTCCACGAGTCCACGGCGATGGTGACAAAGCATCAACGGGCTCGAGGTGTCAATGCTGTGATGGGTCTGTCGACGGTCGTCCAGCGAAGTGAGGGAAACGGTGAGCACTGTATGATACTGGTAGTAGTGAGATTTTGAGAAAGGCGGCTGGGCAGGCGAGGTCGCAACAACGGCTTGAAGTCGTAGTAGTCGTAGTTCTAGAGGTGGAGTCTGCGTATAATTGCAGCTAGGCACAAGGTGGGACTGGTGGAAGAAACGCCAAACAAATATCTAGCACACTTCTGCTCTGATCTCCTTCATCTCTCCCTACACGCCACGCCACACCAGTGCAGCCAACACGTTTTGGACGATTGATCTGGGTAAGTGTCGTCTCCGTGCCTGTTTGATACGTCCATATACGTCCACGTGCAATCCGAACCCCACGAATCCATATTCTAGCCGTCGCCGTCGCGTTCACACTCGGCCTTTTCCGGGCTCGACACATGCAATTCGTTGCCTGCCACAGACACCGGCACGGACGCCCCCGATACTGACCAAGTCGTCGACATCATTTCACTCGTCGATCCGTTTCAAGCAATCCTACTTCCTTGCCCTATCAAAGCTTCTCGCCCATCCTTTCCCCAGCCCAATTGTTCCTCCGTGCAGCCTCAAAGAATCGTCCGCGACTTCGGCACTGATTTCAAACGTCATTCAGTCTCGACACTCCCTCAATCCACACCCGACACACCGCGCAGTCGACGCCCCAACAACCCACCACCGAAACGCAACCCACTACTCCCCTCGAACCATTCGGCGTCAAGCCGATAGAATGGGTCGAGTCTCCTTCGCCGACGATGTAATCGAGCGCACCATTGACGAACATGAAATCGAAGAGGAGCCAGTGAAGGTATATGAGTACCAGAACACTCCAGAGAATAAGTCTTGGGCGGGCGCCCTGCCTCTCAAGCAGGGTCTCTATGACCCAGAACTCGAGAAGGATGCCTGTGGTGTAGGTTTCGCCGCCCACATCAAGGGCCAGGCGAGCCACAAAATCGTTACCGATGGTGAGACTCACACGATCGCTGCTTCGTCGTTATACATATGCTGACGCCGTGTAGCACGAAACCTTCTCTGCAACATGACCCATCGTGGTGCGGTGGGATCTGATGCACGAGACGGAGATGGAGCTGGTGTAATGACATCCATCCCCCACAGATTCTTCGTTAAGAACTTTGAGCGCGAGCAAGGCATCAAGCTCCCAGAAATGGGCAAGTATGCTGCAGGAAATGTCTTCTTCAAGCCGGAAGAAGAGGCATTGAAGGAGACTCTGGACAAATTCGAGGACATCGCCGGCGAACTCGATCTCCGAGTGCTCGGATGGCGAGAGGTACCGAAAGATAGCACCCTCCTCGGTCCAGCTGCCAGCTCCCGTGAACCAATTATTTTGCAGCCATTCGTTGTACTGAAGTCGGTCTACGGTGACGGCAAGGAGCCCAAGCCGGACTTTGACGACAAGTTCAACGAGCAAACATTCGAGAGACAGCTGTACGTGCTCCGAAAGCGTGCTACCCACGTTATTGGCCTGCACAACTGGTTCTACATTTGCTCGCTCAGCAACAAGAACATCGTCTACAAGGGTCAGCTTTCCCCAGTCCAGGTCTACGAATACTACCACGATCTGGTCAACGTTGATTACGAAGGTCACTTCGCACTCGTGCACTCTCGTTTCTCGACCAACACTTTCCCATCTTGGGACAGAGCCCAGCCTCTCCGATGGGCAGCACACAACGGAGAAATCAACACGCTTCGAGGAAACAAGAACTGGATGCGCGCAAGAGAAGGCGTGCTCTCCTCAGAGTTCTTTGGCGACGAGCTGGAAACGCTCTACCCCATCATTGAAGATGGTGGCTCTGACTCCGCCGCTTTCGACAATGTACTCGAGCTGTTGACGATCAACGGCGTCCTTTCGCTGCCAGAAGCTGTCATGTTGATGGTTCCAGAGGCATGGCAAGGCAACGACCAGATCGACGGTGCGAAGCAGGCCTTCTACGAATGGGCTGCTTGCATGATGGAGCCTTGGGATGGTCCAGCACTCTTCACATTCTCCGACGGTCGATACTGCGGTGCCAACTTGGACCGAAACGGATTGCGACCATGCAGATACTACGTCCTCGACGATGACCGGATCATCTGTGCCTCAGAAGTAGGCACTATCGCGATCGATCCAACCAAGGTCATTCAGAAGGGCCGGTTGCAGCCAGGACGTATGCTTCTGGTCGACACACAGGCCGGCAGAATCATTGATGATGCCGAGCTCAAGGAGACTGTCTCGAACCGACAAGACTTCAGAGCATGGCTCGATGCTCAATTACTGGTGATGCCAGAGATTTACAAGAAGCTTATCGAGAACGGCACCGATCTTTCTCACAAGCTCACCGAGACTGCAGTGCAGGAAGATCCACGCCTGAAGGCCTTCGGCTACTCCTTGGAGCAGGTCTCACTTCTCCTCGCACCCATGGCAGCTGATTCAAAGGAAGCGCTCGGATCCATGGGTAACGATGCTCCGCTTGCTTGCCTCGCTCAACAGCCACGTCTGTTGTTCGAGTACTTCCGTCAACTCTTCGCCCAAGTCACAAACCCACCGATTGACCCTATCCGAGAATCAGTGGTCATGTCTCTTGGCTGCTACGTTGGACCTCAAGGCAACCTCCTTGAACTGAACAAGGAGCAATGCCATCGACTCTACCTGCCATCGCCCATGCTCTCTATCGAGGAGTTCAATGCGCTCGCAAAAATTCCTACACTCCACTCTGACTGGTCAGTCGCGACTGTCGACATCACGTTCCCCAAGTCTGAGGGTATCGAGGGCTACTACAACGCTCTTGACCGCATCTGCGATGCTGCAACCGAAGCCATTGAGAACGGGGACAAGATCATCATTCTTTCCGACCGCAAGACTTCTTCAGAGCGCGTACCAGTCTCATCGCTCTTGGCGACCGGAATGGTCCACCACCACCTGGTTCGCAACAAGTGGAGATCACAGGCTGCTCTTGTGGTTGAGACTGCTGAGGCTCGCGAGGTACATCACATGTGTGTACTTGTCGGTTACGGTGCGGACGCTATCTGCCCATACCTCGCAATTGAGTGTATCCTCAAGCTCGACCGTGAAGGTCTCATCCGCAAGAAGCTCAGCGGAGAGCAGCTCATCAACAACTACAAGCACTCCTGTGACGGAGGTATTCTGAAGGTCATGAGCAAGATGGGTATCTCTACATTGCAGAGTTACAAGGGTGCCCAGATCTTCGAGGCGCTCGGAATCGATGACAGCGTCGTCGACCGCTGCTTTACTGGTACTGCAACTCGCATCCGAGGAATGACATTCGAGCTCATTGCCCAGGATGCCTTTGCTCTGCACGAGAAGGGTTTCCCCAGCCGCAACATCTTGGAGATTCCTGGTCTTGCAGAGACTGGAGAATACCACTGGCGCGACGGTGGTGAGCCTCACGTAAACGACCCTGTGTCGATCGCAAACATTCAGGATGCGGTCCGCATGAAGAACGACAAGTCGTACGAAGCCTACTCACGATCTGAGTACGAGCAGATCAAGAACTGCACACTCCGTGGTCTGCTGGACTTCGACTTCGAGGGCTGCGCGCCCATTCCAGTCGATCAGGTCGAGCCATGGACTGAAATCGTCCGTCGGTTCGTCACTGGTGCTATGTCATACGGATCCATCTCTATGGAATCCCACTCCACGCTCGCTGTCGCCATGAACAGACTTGGCGGCAAGTCCAACACCGGAGAAGGTGGCGAGGACCCAGAGCGAAGCTTGCCAATGGAGAACGGTGACACTATGCGATCTGCCATCAAGCAGATTGCTTCTGGACGATTTGGTGTCACAAGCAACTATCTTGCCGATGCCGATGAGCTTCAAATCAAGATGGCTCAAGGTGCCAAGCCTGGTGAGGGTGGTGAGCTGCCCGGCCACAAGGTCTCGGGACCAATTGCAAAGACTCGTCACTCCACTCCAGGTGTCGGTCTGATTTCGCCACCACCTCACCACGACATTTACTCCATCGAAGATCTGAAGCAGTTGATCTACGATCTCAAATGCTCCAATCCGAGATCGCGAGTGTCAGTCAAGCTGGTATCTGAGACTGGTGTTGGTATCGTCGCCTCTGGTGTGGCCAAAGCCAAGTCTGACCACATCCTCATTTCTGGCCACGACGGTGGTACTGGAGCTTCTCGATGGACTGGTATCAAGTATGCCGGTCTGCCATGGGAGCTTGGTCTTGCCGAGACTCACCAAACGCTTGTGCTCAACGACTTGCGTGGTCGTGTTGTCGTGCAGACTGACGGTCAGCTCCGTACTGGTCGCGACGTCGCGCTTGCTTGCTTGCTGGGCGCTGAGGAGTTCGGCTTTGCCACAACTCCCCTTATCGCCATGGGCTGCATCATGATGCGAAAGTGGTAAGTACTATGCTTTGAGCATTCATCGATCCCAGGCTAATCTTTCGCAGTCACTTGAACACTTGCCCGGTCGGTATTGCCACCCAGGACCCCGAGCTTCGCAAGAAGTTCAAGGGTACTCCAGAGCATGTCATCAACTTCTTCTACTACGTCTCGAATGAGCTCCGTGCCATCATGGCCAAGCTTGGTTTCCGCACCGTCAACGAGATGGTCGGTCACACCGAGCTGTTGAAGGTGCGCGAGGATCTCCGCAATGCGAAGACGGAGAACATTGACCTGTCTTTGATCCTGACTCCTGCGCACACGCTCCGATCCGGTGTTGCTACCTACAATGTGCGCAAGCAGGACCACAAGCTGCACGTCCGTCTCGACAACAAGCTCATTGCTGAGTCCGAGTTGGCTCTCGAGAAGGGACTGCCATGCCGCATAGAGTGCGACATTGTCAATACCGACCGAGCTCTCGGAGCTACGCTCTCATACCACATCAGCAAGCGATATGGCGAGAAGGGCTTGCCACACGACACCATCCACGCCAACATCCGTGGCTCTGCTGGTCAATCATTCGGAGCCTACCTTGCTCCAGGTGTCACACTCGAGCTTGAGGGAGACGCCAACGATTATGTTGGCAAGGGCTTGTCTGGTGGCCGTCTGATCGTCTACCCGCCACGCTCAGCAGTCTACAAGGCCGAGGAGAACGTGATCATTGGTAACGTCTGCCTCTATGGTGCTACTCTTGGTACTTGCTTCTTCCGCGGCGTGGCCGCTGAGCGTTTCGCTGTACGAAACTCTGGCGTCACCGCTGTCGTCGAAGGTGTCGGTGACCACGGTTGTGAATACATGACTGGTGGTCGCATCGTCGTCCTCGGTAGCACTGGTCGCAACTTTGCTGCTGGCATGTCTGGTGGTATTGCATACGTCCTCGACTTGCACCAAGACTTTGAGGGCAAGGTCAACCAGGAGATGGTCGAGCTCTCTGGCCTGGAGGACCCACATGAGATCGCCTTCCTCCGCGGTCTCATCGAGGATCATCACCACTATACTGGTTCCGAGCTCGCCGCTCGCATCCTGCTTGACTTCAACCGTGCTCTGCCACACTTCGTCAAGGTCCTGCCGACTGACTACAAGCGTGTCCTCGAAGAGGAGGCCAAGAAGCAGGCCGATGCTAAGAAGGCCGAGTACCCACTTCCAATCCTTCCTGGAAACGCCGTCCGCAACCTTCACGAGACTTCTCGTGAGCACGAGCATGCTGCAGAGAAGAAGAAGAAGGCGACGCTGGGCGATCTCGAGGAGAGCGTCCCAGACGCACAGGCCGAGAAGAAGCGTTCTCTGGTCCTTGACAAGACCAAGGGCTTCATGAAGTACCAGCGACGCTCAGAGAAGTACCGCCCAGCCAAGACCCGTACTCGTGACTGGGGTGAGCTCAGCACCCGCCTTAACGAGGACGAGCTCAAGTACCAGACTGCTCGTTGCATGGACTGTGGCGTGCCATTCTGTCAGTCCGACACTGGCTGCCCTATCTCCAACATCATTCCCAAATGGAACGAATTGGTGTTTGCTGTAAGTGTCTGGCCCTGCCATTTTCTGCGAGATGGTTGTTTACTGACTTTTCTTCGCGTCTGTAGGGCCAGTGGAAGGACGCCTTGAACCGTCTGCTCATGACGAACAATTTCCCAGAATTCACTGGACGTGTCTGCCCAGCGCCATGCGAGGGTGCTTGCGTTCTTGGAATCAACGAAGACCCAGTCGGTATCAAGTCGGTGGAGTGCGCCATCATTGACCGCGGATTCGAGATGGGCTGGATGGTGCCATCGCCACCCAAGTTCCGCTCTGGCAAGACTGTCGCCATTATTGGGTCTGGTCCAGCTGGCCTTGCTTGTGCCGATCAGCTCAACAAGGCCGGCCACACCGTCACCGTCTACGAGCGCTCTGATCGCATTGGTGGTCTGCTCATGTACGGTATCCCCAACATGAAGCTTGACAAGAACGTCGTTCAGCGCCGTGTCGACTTCATGGCCGCTGAGGGCATCAACTTCAAGACTGGCGTTTTCGTTGGAGAGGGTGAGATTACTTTCGACTCGCTGCGCAAGGAGAACGACGCCGTGGTCCTCGCCACTGGCGCCACCGTTCCTCGTGATCTCAAGATTCCAGGTCGCGACTTGAACGGCATCCACTTCGCCATGCAGTTCTTGCACAAGAACACCAAGTCTCTGCTCGACTCAGAGCTTGCCGACAACGCCTACATTTCCGCCAAGGACAAGAACGTCATTGTCATTGGTGGAGGTGACACGGGTAACGACTGCATCGGTACTTCCGTTCGCCACGGTGCCAAGTCTGTAATCAACTTCGAGCTCCTGCCTCAGCCGCCAGCTCAGCGCGCCAATGACAACCCATGGCCGCAGTGGCCACGCATCTACCGAGTCGACTACGGCCACACCGAAGTCAAGACTCACATGGGCCGCGACCCACGTGAGTACTGCATCATGTCCAAGGACTTCGTTGACGATGGCAATGGCAACGTCAAGGGAGTCAACATCAAGCGCCTGGAATGGACGAAGAACTCGACTGGTGGCTGGGACATGAAGGAGATCGAAGGCAGCGAGGAGTTTTTCCCAGCTGAGCTTATTATGATTTCCATGGGTTTCTTGTCTCCAGAGGAGAAGGTCACTGGCGGTCAAATCGAGCTAGATGGTCGCAAGAACTTCAAGACTCCACCAGGAAAGTACACCACCAACATTGACGGTGTCTTTGCTGCTGGTGATTGCCGTCGCGGTCAGTCACTGATCGTCTGGGGTATCAACGAGGGCCGACAAGCTGCTCGCGATGTCGACTCGTACCTCACTGGCGTTGGCACCATGCTTCCAGTCACTGGTGGTATTGTCAAGCGTCCACCATATGAGCTTCTGCACAAGCAAAACGGTGCCCCAGCCGAGCTGATCACTGCCGCCGCATGAGGGGAGCTTAGGCATTCGATTGTGCACATTTTTCTATTTCCGAACGATACCCTCGTTTCCAGATACCCTTTTGCAGCGTTTCGTGAGTCGATAGAGGACAGCAGCATAGCAAGCTAGCAAGCAAGCATCAAGCAAGCAAGCAAAAGAGAGAGAGAGAGAGGCGAACTGTTTGTACGATGGACCCTCGTGCTCATGCTACGAAATGGGAAGAAGGGAGGTTGGAAGTGACGCGGATATAACGACCGTAATGATATGAATTTACACCACAAAAAAGAGACGACGTAGAATTTGGGGTTGATTTGATAAAAGAGTGTTTGGTGGCATTCGAGATGCGTTTTGAATATGTACTGCCTTTTCTCGTTTTCTTGAAATGCGATGAATGTTGAGATGAATTGGGATATACATATATATATTTTCGATCGCTAGCTACATAGAAAGAGAGAAAAGAGAGATAAAAATAATCGGTACAACTTTGTGTTTTTTCTTCTTCTTTCTCATACATCTCCTCCCACCGGCTCAGAGAATCTCCAAGAAGAAGAAGTCTTAGACCCACTTCCCACTCCAAAACTATTCCTCACATCCTCGACTTTCGCCCCTTCAGTCAGAGCTTTATGCGCTTGTAATAATTTCTCGATTCGAGTTGTTGAAGTTTGGGGTTTGAGAGTGTTATTCATATTATTCATCATGTTCTTTCGGCCTACGAATGGGATGTTTTCTTCGGTGCTACTGGTGCTACTACTTCGGGAGGAGGATGGGGAGGTTTGTGGGCGGCCCTGGAAAGATGAGATAAGATAAGTTGGAAGTTGGGAAAAGGGTGGATACTACTACTTACTTGTAATTCCACGTCGTGTTTCCCATCGAATCGATCGAGGTAGGTGAGGGTAGCTTTTACGGGTTCGCGCGGGGGGTCGTGGATTTCGAGACGGACTTGGTTTTGATGGTCGTGGTAGAGGATGTCGGGGGTTCGCTGGCAGGTTGAGGTTGTTTGGGTGGTTCGGAAGCTTCGGCGGGTTGCTTCGAAGGAGCGTTGTTGGGCTTGTTCTGGTTGGTGTCGGGAATTGTGTGAGGTTCGTTGCACGATGGGCGAGTCGGCGCTTTCGTGGGCGGAGCTGGTGTATTCGTCTGATGCTTTGACGGGGTCGGGGTCGGTGGTGTCGATGTGGGATTTTTCGGGGTCTTGGGTTGGTGTGACTCCGTTGAAGATTGCGGCGGAGTCGATGGTGGGTTCTCGTGAGGCGCTTCGGAAGGGTGTGTTGTTGAGTTCTCGGGATGATCTTTTGGATCCTGTGGGCGGTTTGCTTGTGGTTTTGTGCCAGCATCGCCGGACTAGGCTGGCTGTGGCTGGCATGCAGCAACAGACTTGGCTGAGATATGCTTCGATGCTGCTGTAGAGGCCGATGTAGCTGTAGTAGTAGGTGAAGTTTTGGTTGGTCGTGAAACCATGTGTATAGAATGCTCGTACGATTGACATTGCTGTGACGGCGAGACCGACTAGGAAGACTGAGAAGATGCTGTTGCTGTTAGTCATGGGCGTCATTTTTTTTCCGTGGCAATAAGGTACTCACCCTAGTCTCTTCGGCCAAGAGACTTTCATTTTAAGCAACTTTCGAATAGGCAGGAGTATGACCAGAACGTTGAAGCCGATTTCAGCTCCTGCCAACGCCCACGCCCAGGCTTGCCGATCGATGCAGCTACCTTGAGTGTTTGGGTCTACGAATCTCCGCCATTGTGATGCAATTGGTATGCATTGAACAATCGCGACCACCTGAAAGGCAACAAGAGCAGAAGTTAGTAGCACCAGAATAAGCCAGCACAAGTTACGGAAGGTATCCCTGGCGTGCCAGATTCGTAGGTAGAGTAGGACGAGGGAGATTTTGGTTCCAAAGACGACAAAGGTGTACATGTTGTTGAAGATGTAGAACCACTAGAAGGTCATTGTGAGCAAATTATTCTGGACGAGAGGATAGAAACGCAGGTCCAGAACTCACCATGCTGAAGTGTTCTACGTCTGTCGCAGTCAAGCCCCAGATGTCCCTGCCTTTTCCGTAGTGTATCGCAAAATAGTCACCCGCAGTCATGACTGTCAATGGAGCCAAGCATATTACTGCAACCAAATCGTCCCAGCTGAAGCCAGCGCCATCCAGCTTCGACCATCTTGACAAACATCGGAAGATTGTGAATACAGCTGCTATGCCGAAGAGTGTGTATGCAACGGCAGTCAGAAGGGTACCTCTGTCTCGTACTGGGACATTGCATGTGCTAGTCTGGAGTTTCTTTGCTTCCAGTTGATCCGCAAAGGAGCATCCAAGGGAGGTCAGACAGGCCTGGATATCGGTCTGCAGTTGGCTGTTGTCGCAGAAGCATGATTGCTCGGGAGAGCAGTCATACCTCAGAAGCGTCTGAACTGAACATTGCATCTAGACTCCAAGTCAACATCATGACGGCATCTTCTCTTACCAGCGATGTACGTACCACACAAGGAGACAATGCCTCCAAGCCCGAAAGATCAACACTGTTCTGCGCCAACACTGTGCCCTGCCAGAACAGAGCAAGCCCGACTATTATCACAGACCTCATGTTGAGGGTCCGGCACCCCAGGGATGGGATTAGGAAGAGAAAGCTTACATTCTGAGACGAACGACAATTTTGCTGTCTTTGTGTCTGTTAGCGAGACTTTACGATCTCACGATTGCTGCTTCTGCAAGCTGTTCCTCGACTCATGGTCGTTCGGACTATGAAGTCGTGGCGCATAAGGGCGCCGATCTGGGCACTCCCGAATGCATTGATGAAGCGGCATACAGTATGAGGGTGCATTGAGAGGCATGTACCGCGAGTGTGCTGTTCCCTCGAACGTCATATGAATTGACATGGACCACGCCTTCATACATGCAACAGCCGGTACATGTAGGCGTTGTGTGCGTGCCCTGGCTTTCACGACTATACTGATAGAGAGGTCCGCGAGTCGTGTGAGGTTGAAAGGTGACGCAAAGGAGGCTGACGAAGAGTTGTCCCTGACTCGACGTCGTTTCCCACTGCAGCCCACACATGCCCACCATCGCCCACCAAATTCGAATGGTATTCCCCGTGGTATATCGTGGTGGTTTCTGTGGCCGTCAATGGCCAAGCTTCTCGCGGAACGATGCGGAAGCTCGCCCCGCGCGTTACTCCAAGACTCCACGCTCGAGCATGTACCGACATGTTCCCGCCGCCAAATACTGTACAAAAGTCACAAGCAGCATGTGCCCGAAGAACAGCCCAAGGCGTGACAAGAATATTGCCAAGCAACTTGCTTGTTCGTGCTGGGTACAGGCCACTTTGCGCGGGAACCATGCCACTCTAGAAGACGCCTCACGCGCAACAAGCTTGCTAGGAGCGTGGCTGACTGGTGAGAGGAGAGCGAATCTCAGCGCTCGTCTCGCTTGCGCAATACTGTGGTAATAATACCATGCGCAGTACGGTAAGCTCTTATCTCCTCTCTTCCGACCACTTTCTTACTGTCATCGCGCGTGATGTGACATTCGCGCCTCTTGCATCTGCCTGGGCGAAGGCGGTATTGCACCGGATATGGAGACGACAACTTACTACACCTTCTCCCCAGTGACCGCGACGGACCGCGCAGGCGTCGCTTGGGTAGCCGCCATCCTCAGCTTGATGTTCACCATTCTCACGCTCGCAACACGATTCCACATCAAAGCCCATACGTTGGGACGCGACGATTGGCTCATTGCCGCAGCGACCATACTCGGACTTGGACAATATATCGCAGTGTATGTGGGCTTGGATAAAGGAGTTGGACGCAGCAGTGCGCTGCTCACACAGAGCTATGCAAGAGAATTGGGAAAAGCCGTGCTTGCGAGCGAGATACTTTTCATATTGTCTATCATGCTTAGCAAGCTGAGTGTGGTGTACTTCATGAAGAGACTTTTTATTACTCGGGATCACAGCCTAGCATGGTGGGCTTGTCATGTGGCCATGATCATTACGATAATCTGGGGACTGGCCTCTGCACTGGCCGTAAGCGTTGGGTGTGGCCCATCACGAATTCTGTACGGACCTGAACGATGCCCTGGAAAGCTGCTGCGGTGGGAATTGGTCATCAGCTTCGATGCTGCTCTTGAGGTGTCGTATGTCTTGCTTGCCGTGGCAATGATCTATCCTCTGCAAATGAAGATGTGGATCAAGTCTACGGTCGTCTTCGCATTTGCATTCCGTCTTGTGTGTGCTGTTCTGGCAGCTTTGCACGGAACCTGGATTGCAAAGTATGTCAGATCTCCGGACCCGGGCCTTGCGATTGCAGACGTACTCGTGTGGCAGCAAGTGTGCTTGGGCTATTCGCTGATCGCGACCACGATTCCCACGCTGAAGAACTTCGTTCGAGGATACAATCACGCGATGGGATGGGACCCGTCCTCGGAAAAAAGAGGCCTAGGAGGCGGCTACAACTTGGCATCTCTCGTGCGATCCGGCAATCGAACCGCTCAAGAACACAGCTCTGGAAACTCGAAGAATGGCGGATTAGGCAATCGCGGAAACAACAGTCGTGGCTCGCAGGCTCGGCGCGAGTTGGAGGATGGACATGTCAACTTCGGTCCTAGGAATGGGGACTATCGTGTTGACGCCTTTCACGACTCCGATGGCAAGGGCAAGGGCAAGAGGCGATCCGGGGCCAGTGACGAAGATTTGATCCGAAGGGATGTTAGTGTGACGGTTGAGCATGAACGAGCCAGTGCGGCTGTGAGCAGGACAAACTCGCAGCCTAGCGATGATTATCTTGCGGCCTCGTCGTGAAAGAGGTAGCGAGGGAACTTGCTTTGCAATTAATTTTTAATCTTTCTTCAGATATCCGAAATCGCATCCTCTACGGCCTCACGCGTGTCAGGTGGCCTATTGCGACAATGTCAACTTCAATCAAGTCCTGGTTGAACTGATGCAAAAGATGAGTAATGCATCCATTCCTCCCTCGGCGAGCATGGCGTTGGCGGCCTTCGCCAAGACCGAAAGGCTGAACATCTGATGGGCGTCCTCTTAGAGGTGGCAGTGCCACAGCTGCTCGACATTCAGTACCCACAACCACATGCTTGATCAACGTTGCCTTGTTGCGAAACTGCTGGTTTTTTTTCCTACTGGCGGCCACGATGTCTCACCTCATCAGATGTCTTCCTTGCATGGCAAGTACCTCACGCTGCAAGACATCGTGTTGTGACGCATTCTTCGTGCCGGGGGCGCCCAACGAGTGCATGATATTTATTAGACGTCCGAGATTCCCCCTCTCTTCTCTTGCTTGCATAGAATATCCCAAGGCTCGCCAATCAATCACAAGCCCAAGAAAGTCCCAACGACACAGACACAAATACCAATGCCTACTCGCTTCTATCCTCAATCGACCTTCGAGCCGAACATGGAAGCCCTCAGGGCCGATAATTCTGAACTGCAACGAAGACTTCGATATTGCGAGCATGAGCTTCGTCGGAAAGATAAGCAGTATAGGAAGCTTAAGTATGCTTATCGCGATCTTCAGGCCATGTACGATGCTCTGCGAGAGGAGTATGAGAGGGTTAGGCAGAAGCTGTACCGGTATCAACGGAGGTTCTTTTTTTGAGATTTGAGCTTGGCGGAAGGGCGTTGGTCATGTTTCCCGAGGTTGCCGTTGATGGAAGGTAGTTTCGCTGGCCTCACGGTCCTGAGAGACGCGCTCTCTCTCTGCATTGGGTGAGTGCTGGAGACCACTGCTCGGACTCTTCGGCACTGAAAGGACCAGCAGGCTGGCGTACGGTGTCAATTGAAGCGTAGGACTGAAGGAAGGCGATACGCGACAAGAATGGAACAAGAGATCGAATGTAAGTGATCGAAAAAGGAAATTCATGGAGAATGCTAAAAGCTGAGGCAAATCGCAACTTGTAAGAACAACCAAGGGAAGGAAATATGACTAGAGAAGACCAGCAGCCTGAGAAGGCGATACTTTGGGCCGCAAGCCGAGAGGGAGTTGGATGAAGAAGCGGCTGATGAGACTGTCGACAATGAGGAGGATCAGAGTAGGACTATTGTGTACTAGAAAGAAGAGACGAGCGGAAATTCCAGGACCAGGAGGAAGGCATCGAACGTTCAGACGAAGCTATTTATTGCACGAAATGTCAGCAATCGACTACAATGAGTCTGCTAAACGGACTTGATAGAAGGATATGTTCCATCTTTGACACCACATTATCATCTCTCTTCCCAGCAGCGAGTATCATCAAATCGAATCACGGAAGACTTGAGGAAGCGCAAGGTAGGTTCGATATGTCTCGAGAATCTCCTGACACCTTCACTTTCCTATTGAACGCTTCACAGAAGCTTGGCACGGTCCGCGCCGACCGATCCCTGTCACTCTGCGGCTTTGCCCCACGAAGCGCGTCATTTTCGACGTCTATGGAAGTTGCGAGAATGTTCACGTCACGTGAAGAATTTTCGCGCGCTTGCCAACGACAGCTGCCAGTTCATTCAAAACTGCAGACGCCGCTGCAAGACCTCTCAACTCACACACACAAACATTTGCAAGGCTCAACACTTCCACGAGACCTTTTCCTCATACGCACTTCACTTTTACACTTCCCTTTGATCCCATACCCAAACCTACTTCGCACGATTCGACACACACACATACAACATGGCACCAGCAATTGGTATCGATTTGGGTACCACGTACTCTTGCGTGGGTATCTTCAGAGATGACCGTATTGAGATCATTGCCAACGACCAGGGTAACCGAACGACACCCTCGTTCGTTGCCTTCACCGACACTGAGCGTCTCATCGGTGACGCTGCAAAGAACCAAGTCGCCATGAACCCACACAACACCGTCTTCGACGCCAAGCGATTAATCGGCCGCAAGTTCGCAGACCCCGAAGTGCAGGCAGACATGAAGCACTTCCCCTTCAAGGTCATCGACAAGGGTGGCAAGCCAGTCGTCCAGGTCGAATTCAAGGGCGAGGAGAAGACTTTCACACCAGAGGAGATCTCATCCATGGTCCTCACCAAGATGCGCGAGACTGCTGAGTCCTACCTCGGCGGCACTGTTAACAACGCAGTCGTTACTGTCCCGGCATACTTCAACGACTCGCAGCGACAAGCAACCAAGGATGCTGGTCTCATCGCCGGCCTCAACGTTCTCCGCATCATCAACGAGCCAACCGCAGCTGCCATTGCCTACGGTCTCGACAAGAAGACTGAGGGTGAGCGCAACGTGCTCATCTTCGACTTGGGTGGTGGCACATTCGATGTCTCCTTGCTCACCATCGAGGAGGGTATCTTCGAGGTGAAGTCGACTGCAGGAGACACTCACTTGGGTGGAGAGGACTTCGACAACCGTCTCGTCAACCACTTTGTCAACGAATTCAAGCGGTAAGTCACATCCCTATTGACACTTTGACCTTACGAACATCTGCTAACTTCTATGCAGCAAGCACAAGAAGGACTTGACTAGCAACGCTCGCGCTCTCCGTCGTCTCCGCACAGCATGCGAGCGTGCCAAGCGCACCCTCTCTTCTTCCGCTCAGACCTCAATCGAAATCGACTCGCTGTACGAGGGCATCGACTTCTACACCTCCATCACCCGTGCCCGTTTCGAGGAGCTCTGCCAGGATCTCTTCCGCTCTACCATGGAGCCAGTCGAGCGCACTCTCCGTGACGCCAAGATCGACAAGTCTTCCGTCCACGAGATTGTCCTCGTCGGTGGCTCGACCCGTATTCCAAAGATCCAGAAGATGGTCTCCGACTTCTTCAACGGAAAGGAGCCAAACAAGTCCATCAACCCAGACGAGGCTGTCGCTTACGGTGCTGCCGTCCAGGCCGCTATCCTCTCTGGTGACACTTCCAGCAAGTCGACCAACGAGATCCTCTTGCTCGATGTCGCTCCGTTGTCTCTCGGTATCGAGACTGCCGGTGGTGTCATGACTCCCCTCATCAAGCGCAACACTACCATCCCAACCAAGAAGTCCGAAGTCTTCTCCACCTTCTCCGACAACCAGCCAGGTGTGCTTATCCAGGTGTTCGAAGGAGAACGTGCTCGGACGAAAGATAAGTGAGTAAATCTACATCCCCTGTCGTTTACCATATACTAACATTTTCTATAGTAATCTGCTCGGCAAGTTTGAGCTTACCGGCATTCCACCAGCACCACGAGGTGTTCCACAGATCGAGGTCACGTTCGACCTTGACGCCAACGGAATCATGAACGTCTCCGCTCTCGAGAAGGGTACTGGCAAGACCAACAAGATCGTCATTACCAACGACAAGGGTCGCCTTTCGAAGGAGGAGATCGAGCGTATGCTTGCTGAGGCCGAGAAGTACAAGGAGGAGGATGAGAAGGAGGCTGGTCGTATCCAGGCCAAGAACGGTCTCGAGTCGTACGCCTACGGTCTCAAGAACACACTCTCCGACTCCAAGGCTGAGGAGAAGCTTGACGCTGCTGACAAGGAGAAGCTCAAGGCCGAGATTGACAAGACTGTTGCTTGGCTCGACGACAACCAGCAGGGCACCAAGGAAGAGTACGAGGACAAGCAGAAGGAGCTTGAAGGTGTTGCCAACCCAATCATGATGAAGTTGTACGGCGCTGGCGAAGGCATGCCAGGCGGAATGCCAGGCGGTGCTGGCGGCTTCCCAGGTGCTGGCGGCCCAGCTGGCGGCGCTGGTGGCGACGACGGCCCAACCGTTGAGGAGGTTGACTAAATGCTTTCAGTCTTATAGATACCACTTGAGTTGGCTGCATGGCATGGCGTTTTACAGGGTGGGTTAGAGCATGATGGTAATGAGATCATGATGGATGGAAAAGCATCCTTGATGTGAGAATTAGCGAGCAGGGCCTTTGAGTTGGCCTCAGCAATGAAAACAGTTCAAAATCAACTCCATGTATCCATCACTTCCTCTTTTTCCATCAGCCTCAGCCTCCGGTTGTGATGGAAATGTGATGTGCTCAGCGCCAAGATTGGACGAAATTCCGTTTCAGCGCCTTCCTGAATGAACTCAAGTAGCTCTAGCAGAGGCAGGCACAACACGCACCTTCCATCATCGGATCTTGAACTGATACTTCCTGCTCACTGCTTTAAGCCGCTAAACCTTATACAGAAGAAAGTAATGGCAATAGACAGTGTTAGAAGAAGGTGCGTTGGTTGCGGAAGAAGTCACTGTGGGGAGCCTGAATATCGATCGCTCCGTTACTTGATCGTTGCGGAGGTCTTATTCTCGCAGATAGTAGTTGTGTGCTTGGTGGGTTTTACTGAGCGACTGAATGTATTAATCGCTCCGTTATTTAATTACTGCGGAGGTCTTATTCTCGTAGACATTAGTTGTGTCCTTGGTGGGTTTTACTGAGCGACTGAATGGCAAAGATCTCTAGTACAGTACTTCAAACTTCGCTCCGTTAATTTTTCATTGAGACGATGATCTTGTTGTCGTGGACCGGGGTTGTGATTCGTGAGCGGAGCGTCTGTCCATTTTCTTTTTGCTGATAGTTCTACAGTATGAGCGACTGAATAATGGCAAAGTCTAGACTACGAAATCTTCTATATTCTATAGTAATTTGTTGTGAAACGATATTAAACATGACAACTGTGTAAATAACTGTACGAAGAAGAATTAAGAGCCTCGTTAACTGCTACAAGGTTGATATAACTATTCAACATGATTTAGACATCGCTCTGTCAACTGTATTAATACGATAATTCTATCGTCGTGGAGTGGCAGTGGCATGGCACAAATCTTACGGCGGCGATACAATTGGCGTAGAACTAGCGAGGATGGATGGTACACACGACGGGCATAAATCTTACGGCGGCGATAGAATTGACAGGTGCGAGTATTTAGCGACAAATTAACAGCTTATTGAAATAGGCTGTGTATAGAATACCCAGGGATCGCAAAAGGAATTCCTGTAGGTACGGTACCAAGCTTAGATAGAAAAGCGTTCCTAAACGTATAAAACCTATATAACGTCGTGAGTCGCGAGTAGGGTACCTGTATGCGGCAATAATCGCGACGTGTCGAAGCCTCTCGCTCGCATACATGTACAGTTAGAGCCCAAGAAAGACAAAGTGTTTTCTGCCGATGTATTGCTTATCAAAATTCCTTACTCAAAACCTCCATCATCTCAACCCGCCTCTTCTCACAATCCTCAATCTTCTTCTGACTAGCATCGATCTTCTTCAACAACCACTGTATCCTCTCAAACAATTCCTTGGGCTGTTTCGGCAAACGACTCAAAATTTCGAGTTCTATTTCACACTTTTCAATCGTTTTGTTCTCACCACTGATCGCGTCACCGAGGAATGTGAGTTCCATTTTCGCGCGGAGCACGTTGTCTTGGACTAGTTTTTGGAAGGCCGGTTGGTAGACTGGTTTTCCCGGGTTGATGGAGTAAGGACGACCGTGGCAGGATTGGATGGTTATTAGTTCGGCTTGTTCGAGGGCTTGGAGTGCTTTTTCGTCGCCGTTGAAGGGGGCTTTGGTTAGAGTTTCGTGGTAGCGCAATGCTGAGGTGGAGGCGAGATTGTGGATTAGGAGCCAGGCTTGGGGTGTTGTCCATTCTCTGTTGTCGCTGTCGAGGAGGAGGAACATCTGTGTGAGCGAGAAAGATCAGCGGAATTTTTCTTTTTCTTTTTCTTTTTCCTTTTCCTTTTCCTTTTCCTTTTCCTTTTCCTTTTCTTTTTCGAGATTTGGGAGGTTTGTGTTCTTACCTTTAGGATCTCGGAGGCGGATTGGTCGATAATCTCCTGTACGGCTTTTGAAGGCGTCTCTCCTGCCTTGATACGTCGTGCGAAGAATTCTAGATCTGTTAGGCGACCGCCAAGGTAGCCGATGACATTGTCCAATTCTCGAAGGTCTTCTCGCTTCTGACTAGGTGTTAAAGGCTTGCTCTCTTCATCAGGACCGCCCTTGATTTTGTGCAGATCGGCATCAAAGTCGAGGTGGGAGATGACATATCGCTTAGCAACTTCTGGTGAACAGTCGCCAAGCGATATTTGGCGAAAGACACGATCTGGCAAAGCCTTGCTCAATGACTTGCTGAACGAGACGTCGTTAGTCAAGAATATCACGTGTGCGATGTTCGAGGTCGTCAATGTTGCTGCCCACTCAGCAAGCTTGTCGTACACGAGTGCTGCACCAGGTTCTGAGCTCTTGTGTAGGAAGTTCTCGATGACCACTACAGGCCTTCTTTCGGGATGTGATTCCAGGTACTCGTCGTCTGACATCCTGGCATCTTTGTCATTCCTGCTTCGCCCATCTAGAGCAATACTCTTTAGGGCTACGGTAGTCTTGCTCCAAATCTTGATAAGCTGATTCTCTAGCGTTTCCGAGAAGCCAGCTTTCGTTCCTGTCATACCTTGTGCTGCTAAGTCCATGAGTCCGCTGATGTTATTAACCCACGAGAAAACTGGACGATAGCCAACTTGTGCCGCCGCCGCAGCAATGGTAGGAGCGTCACCGCGAGATTCCTGGATGGGCTTGCAGTCCACGACCAGAACTCGATGCGCCTCGCGCTTGTGCTTGAGAGCATGTTCAATGACCAATTCTCGTTTTCCACTTCCTCTCGGCCCTTGCACTACGATGAAAGTGTCCGCAGATTCCATCAGCCATGATTGAATCTGCTGAATTTCGCTTTGCCGATCATCCCAGACTACCTGCATACCACCATCCCCACGATTTGCGTCAGATCCAAAGTACTTGACTTTGTTGTAGAGATCCTCGCCTTGTCGAATGAACCAAGCAAAGAATGCGTTCTCTTCAAGATGAAAAGCTCGCGTGATGTGAGCCTTGATAGATATTGTCCGCAGAGGGTCGAAAATTGTGTAACTGATCCCAGCAATGAGAGCAACGATCAGTGGAAGTACAATTCTCGGATGATTCATAATCCAATCCTTGATCCAGCCTGCACGCTGCTTCTTCTCGTAAGTCAAACGCAGAATCGTACCCTTCTTGCCTCCGCCCTCAGCATCAGAGACCAGGTACCCGTGCATACAGTTCTTGGCCATTATGGCCATTTGATGATGCGTAAAGTCCAGGTATGCATACCTCGGCACAACTTTCGAGTCGGATGGCTGTACAACGATATCTGATAGCTTTCCAAAAGGCCGAAAGAATGAGTATAGCTGTTCCTGTCCGAGTTCTGCTGCCTCAGCTCCAGGCTCTGTTGGCAGAAACTCAACTCGGAGTCGAGGAGATGGTGTTCGCGAAAGATCTTCTAGCCATGGTTTGCCCAGGACATAACTAGCCCTGACATGAGTAAACGGATTCCACCAAGGGCGAGCTTTATTCTCTTCCAGGTACTTGGTGACAGCCACAGCGATGGATTTCGAGTCACTGGTTCCATCATGACTGAACTTGAGGAACGCAGCACTCTCGGCATAACGTGGGAGGATCTCCACCACTTCAGCCTTGCCAAGATTCGCATTCTTGATAGCTTTTTGAAAGACGGTCTGTGGATTGATGGTGCCGTACCTGCCCATAGTAGGGTCGAGCTTCTTGGTGAAACCTGAATAGCCTCCGAAATGCGATGTCAATCGCATAAGCCATGACAAGTTTGGAGGAAGGATGCTGTCCATGAAGATGATGCCTTGCTGTGGGGCAGTCGTGATATGGCCAGTGTTATTATCGCCGGTATCGCCCACCATGAAACGTTTTGAGGCCAACGAGGCTATGATTGATGGCTGCAGCTTTGAACGCGTCGTTGCTCCCAGGGGCGGACGCGCCGCCCGAAAGATTTGGGGCCTCATCGTGATTATTTGTAGCGGCCCAGCCGCTCAACAAGACGTTATCTCATGAGTATTGTGATCTAGACAGGCCAGGCTTGAGGCGTTCGATGCGTTGATGTCAAAGCAAGATCCTGGCAGAACTGGAAATAGAGTTAGCATCCTGCTCCTTTCGTCATGATAATCACGTGATGCGATGACTGGATGCGTGAAGGATGCCACTAAATAATGCATATAGAAGCTACTATTGTATATACTAGCACACCCGCACAAAACGTGATTCATCTCCAAGCCTCTCCCATAACTCCATTTCGAATGCTGCAGTCATCTTAATTGACATCGAACAGCGGCTTCAATGTCTTGGCAATCAAAGTCCACTCATCCTTCTCAACTTCATCTCGATAGAACTCCTTCAGGCAGTCAATAGAAGCTCTGCTGACTAGAGAGTATAGCATATCCTTTTCTTCCAGCTGTCGTCCATAGCCAGGCTGGTTGGGGCCTTCGATCTTGACAGCCACGGAAGGTGATCCCTTCTTGCAAATGGTCAGTTGCTTGTGATCTCTCTCAATGGACACTACACGTCCCATGGAGACGATTTCCTTGACGCCTGTGACGGGATTTTGCTTCACAGCAGCAATTGGGGTGTGCAGTCGCAGGTTGCCGGCAACAACATCGACACCAACAACGATAGGGTCCTTCTTGTTGAAAACGGAGACCGGACTGAGGACGCACGGGAAGACAGCAAGCAACTTGCTGTCCTCCTTCTTTTGCGCAGTCAGTTGTTGCATGTGCTTGGTGAAGTCGTCGAAAAGGTGGTAGATGATGTCAGCGGTGAAGATCTTGACGCCCATCTGGTCTGCCAATTCGTGAGCGTCCTTGTCAACCTTTACATCGAAGCAAAGCATGACAGCATGCTCCTTGCTCTTCTCCAGCATAGTCGAAGCGGTGATGACATCACGCTTGTGTACCGGTCCGATACTGATGTTCGAGACTGGAATCTTCATGTCCTTGAGGAAAGAGAGAAGTGCCTCCAGAGAACCAAGAGTAGAAGCTTGCACAGTAACACCACGTCCACTCTTGGAGATTCGGGACATGAGGTTCTCGAGATCACCCATGACTTCTTCCTCAAGCTCTTCAATCTCGTCTTCATCATCCTTGTCCTTGACGAGAAGCACACGAGATCCAGCAATGGCATTGTCGAGACCATTGGCAGCAATTTTGACACCAAGCGCAGCCTTGACAACCTTGTTGTGTACGTATTGCGACTTGACACGAAGCTCTTTCATCTCGGCGGGTGTTAGAAGAGCACGAATGTCGGTAGTGATTGGTCCATCGGTACCGCAGAGGACAATTCGATCGCCCTCATGCAGAACACCGTTTGACAGAACGACATCGATGGTAGTGCCCAGACCTTCGATGACCTTGACCTCAAGAATGGTACACTCCACCTCGGAGAGATACATGAGCTGCTTGGTCATGCGCTCTTGAGTGAGTGTCACCAGCAGCTTGAGTAGATCAGGGATACCTTCACCAGTGTGTGCAGATGTGGGTACCAGGGAAACATACTTCGCCATAGACTTGTTCTCGTAGAAGAGTTCGGCGTTGAAGCTCTGCTCAGCGAAAGCAAGCTTGGTCTTTTCGAGTCTGTCGCGGAACTCGTCCTGGACGCTCTTCTTCTGCAAGCTGAGCGAGTCGCGGAAGCCGTTGTTGGAGATCGGTTTCCAGCCATAAAGACGATCGATTTTGTTCAACGCAACGATGAAAGGGGTCTTTCGATCACGGAGTAAGCGCATTGACTCCAGTGTCTGAGGCTCTAAACCGTGCATGATATCGACGACCAGAATGGCAATGTTGCAGAGCGAGCTACCACGAGAGCGCAAGTTGGTGAAAGACTCGTGACCTGGTGTGTCAATGACCAAAAGACCAGGCACCTTGAATTCGAACGCGCCATCTTGGTTCACCACAGCAGTCTTCTTCTGAAGAGCGTCGACTGGGAAGTAGGTGGCACCAATCTGTTGAGTGATTCCTCCCGCTTCTCCTTCCTGGACATTCGTTTGACGAATCTTGTCGAGAAGTTTCGTCTTACCAGTATCGACGTGACCAAGAATACAGCAGATTGGCGAGCGGAGATTGTCCTTGGAAGCCGCAGCGAGCGCAGCTTCTCTTTCTTTCTCGCGCTTCTGAATGGCCGCTTGTCGCTTTGCCTCAGCCTGCTTCTTGGCTGCGGATAGCTGCTCCTCTTCGTCGGACGAGTCTTCTTCTGAGGAATCCTCATCTGAATCCTCAGCGCCGTTCGTTTTGATATCAGCCTTGGCACCATCGGCGCCCTTTTGCACTGCTTTGCCGTTGGCTGTCGGCTTGACCTGCTGAGACTCGTCGTCTGAGTCGGCATCCCAACTATCTTTGACTCCATCGTCGGACGCTTTCTCTGCCATGGCTTCCCAGTCTTCAAGCTCATCCTCTTCTTCACTCTTCTTGCTCTCGGCCTCGAGCCTGGCTTTCTCAGCCAATTCAGCAGCCTTCTTCTCTTGCTCTTGCTGAATCTTCATCTCCTCCATCTTTTGGCGAGCCTCTTCCTCCTCACGGGCTTGTTGTGCTGCACGCTCTTCGGCCTCCTTCTTGGGGTTCTTCTTCTTGCGCATGTCCTTTTGGGTCGGCTTCTTCTCTGGCTCGCCATCGATGCCTGCAACCTTGACACCGGATTCCAGCATCTGCTCCAGGCGTCTCTTCTGCTGAGCCTCTTGCTGTCGCTGCTTTTCAGTCTTGTAAGTCCCGGCCTTCTTCTGCTCCTCAATCTTGGCCTTCTCCCTCGCTTTCCTGGCAGCCTTAGCCGCTTCTTTCGCTTTTTCTTCCTCCTCAAGCCTCTTGCGCTCCTCCTCGGCATCAGCTGCCTCTCTCTGCTTCGCCGCGGCCTCTTCCTCCTGCCGTTTACGGAGCTCTTCTTGCTGCTTCTGCAAAGCTGCAAGAGCTGGGTTCAACTTCTTCTTCTTGCCGCCGGCGGGTTCAGGGACGGCTGCAGCTGGCGTTGGAGCTGCCTCCTCGACAGGCTTGGCCTCAGCCTGCTTCGGTTGAGTAGCAGGCGCAGACTTTTTCTTCGCGGCAGCCTGTTCCTTTTTCCTCTGCTTCTCACGCTCCTTCTTCTCTTTCTCCTTCTGTGCCTTGGTCTTCACTCCTCCGCCATCATCGGCCTCGTCATCGTCATTTGTGGGCTCCGGCTCGGCCTTCTTATTGCCGCCCTTTCCTCCTTTCTTGGCCTTGGCTGGCAGATCGAACTCGTCGTCCATGGTGGCCTCTTCTGGCGCTTTGGCAGCAAGATCGAGCGCTGACTCGGCAGGTGTGGCAGCTCCGCTGGCATCCTCTCCTTCGACAAAGTCATTCTCCACAGACTTGCCCTTCGCCTTGCGCTTTTGCTTGTTCTTCTTGAGCGCTGCCATCAGACCACCGCCGCCGCCTGTTTCTTCTTGTTCAGCATCTGCCGCGGCATCAGCAGCCTTGGTCTCTGCTTCTGCCTGCGCTATGGGGTCGGCGCTCTCGCCAAGGCCCTCGTCCCAGTCATCGTTGGCCTTCTTTCCCTTCTTTCCTTTGGGTGCCATTTCAACGGTATTGAAAGGTTAGTGCTGAGTGCCTGTGCAGACGAAGCTGGTATTCTGGCAGAAAAGTCGAAGTCTGGAGAGACGTGGTGGGCTTAGCTGTTGGTTGAGTGCGGTCGTAAAGATTTGCCTCCAAACTCGGGAGGCGGATCGGGATTCAGGAAATATTGACGAGCTCTCATACTACGACGCGGATGCAGTATGTCGGATAGGCGCACACAATGGAAGCGCGGTCGGCTGGTTGCAGACTTGAATAGAACGATAAAGGTCAAAGTGGGTTGAATTTCCGAAATTGAGCGCAAGTGGGGCAGGCGATGATGTCGGCTTTGTCTTGCCTTGCCTTGGCCCCGGAACCAGAACAATAGAACTACATGTACTCGAAAGATTTACTTCAACTCCTACGCCCAAGTCTGCCGTGAAGGACATAGCATATGCTAAATGGAATTCTTAGAGGATGATGACTGCTTGAGAAATGAGGTTATGAAATCTTGCATTGCTTGAACGCTACAGATTATGCCGACTTCGACAACTGCGCAGAATCACATGCCGAAGAGCATTTTTGCCTGTTCATCGCCATCTGCTGGCTTAGGCTTGTCTCCAGCCTTGGACACCGGGCTTCCATGGGCGAAGAACAAGATCTTAATAGCAATCGCAAGTCCAGCATGAAGTGCTATCACCACAATCAGGAGAATTTTCGAAGTTTTTGCATCCGTTGCAGAGACCACTGGGTAGAGGTTGCGAAACAGGAAGACTGCAGAGAGTGCAAATCCTACCCCAACAAATGCGAAGTTCAGAGCTGGACAAAGCGTTAGCTTTCACCAGGACCTTCATGTATATCCTGTGATGTGACTTACCAGTCAATGGACTCCATGACACCAATGCCACAGGTATCCAGATCAGATTCGCATAGCCGTATAGTGCCCAGCACTCCAGCAAGTTGGCGCTTTCGCTCCCAAACCACTTCAATGTTGCCCACAGCCCTAGCGGTATCACAGCTGTGTAGCCGTAGATCAATCCTGCTGCCCCGGAAAGCAGTCGAAAGTCATATGCAAAGTGTCCCTTGCCCTTCTCTGCCAAGTATTGGCTGATTGTGCCTGTCAGGAACAGGATGACCACTACTGTTGTCGCAATCCAGAATGGACCATAGAGGTCTGGGTTCCCTTCCAGCACATCGAGGAAGTTTTGTTTCGGGAAAAGCGCCGCCTGACAGCGATGCAAGATCTGGCTGGTGTCTACATCGAAAAATTGCTGGTAGAATGCTATTGACCATAGGTAGCGTTTCGAGGATGAGGGCGCATTCGAGGACGGGTTGAGGAAGGACGTGTTCGCTTGGTCGGGCTGGATCTTGTTTCCACCTCGCGCGTTTTGGTTTTCGAATGCTAAGATGAAGTTAGATGTGTCTTTTGATGTGCGCTTGCCTTGCTCGTACTGGAGTTGTGGAATTCGAGGTCGTCGTTCAGGTCTGTATGGCCGAGATCTCCCTCGGCATCCACATCCACGACAACATCATAGCCTTGTCGGTTCGCCATGACGGCTGTCTGTTGCAGATTGTTTGTTGCTCAAATACAAATATTGGATCGAAGTCGATGCCTGGTGAAGTTCGAGTTGAACACCTCTCAAGCTTTGGGCACGCGGCTCTGAGCAGGGATCAGGGACGCCATCCTCTCACGCAGATCCATCGCATTGACATACATACACACATCGCCATGAACACAGGCCTATTGCACGGCGCTCACTAACTTCTCATCATGTATATCCGTACATCAATAGCAGAGCGCGTCGCGGCTGATGACATAGCGCAGCACCGCGTGGTGTAGACGCGCCCATCTTTGCGGCATTACGGCGAAAATAGGGCCCTTTTGACACAGGAAATATACTGAGAGGAGAGCGGTCAACAAATCATAATCTATGCAGCGGGTCAAAAGATCAAGAACGTGCAGTCTACAAATCCGGCCACCATACTTGCTGGTATGCCAGCCACGCTCAGCTTAGCCATGGCAGCCGAGAACTCGTTCGCCCATAATCCTGTCAACATCAGCGCATGCCTTTTTTGAGAATGAATATCCAACGAACCTTGATTGCGTCTGAATTGCGTGAAGGAAGGACCAGTGGCCGAAGCATTCGCGAGATTCACATCCGAATTGAAGCGATACACTCCCGGAGGGTTGCTTGATGCTTGTGCTTCTCGGTAATATGTGACATCCCATACTCCTGGGGTGGAGTCCTGTGGTCCTCCGGCGGGAATGCCATTCGTCTCTTCCGCAAAAGATCTGGACGTCGAATGCGCCCCCATGAGTGCAGCCAGCTCTCTTGGACTGATCCCTTTGTCGGCCCAAAGCGCGAGCAGTGTCTCTGCATCGGACCCTGGGCCGAAAGCATTCGGAAGGAGGCCGGCAGGTGCTGCAGTTGTGGTGTCATTTCGTCCAACGACCTGGAAGCAATGAGCATCTGATTTTGGCTGGGCAGAGATCGGTCCCGCTTACCGTCCTCACGATTGGGCCTCCTCTGCAACTTCGGGTGCCGATACTCCCAGCAAACTGTACAAGATCTGCAGCCGAGATCCCATTCGATTTGTACTGGTTGTATTTGCCAAGAAGGTATTTGTCCCGATAATTTTGCTTCAGCGGATTGTTCGCTGGTCGAGATATCTCCTCATCATTCAACAACAGCGAGCCGTCGGCGCCTCCAGATGCCGGAGCATAGGTTGGGTTCTTCACGGAATATCCAGCTGCGTCGTGAAATGCGAATCGAATTGAAGACCTGGCCAAATCGTTGCAACCAGCAAAATCAGATCTGAGATCTGAGGCTATCTGCGTCCAGATCGAGGGACAGCCAGAAATCCCCCCACTACCTCCGACATGGCCGCCGCCGCCTCCGAATTGAGGTCCTCTCCTGTCCAGGCTTGCGCCACTGCAAAGCAGGGCTGTGGCAGACCAGAGGATCAGGATTCGCAACATCGAAGAGAATTGAAAAAAAAAGGAATTTCCCACAAACTGTGGGAAGGCTGCTTCTTGCACCTCATATACGGTGGCTGCCTATTCGACAATTCATGCTCAGCCGATCACGAACCGGCGTGGCTCAACTAAGGCCGCCGCTTCAAAAAGTATTTCACGTTGTCAGACCTCTCGCCTGACGTGACTTTCTAGACCAACAAATTCTTGGTTCTCGATTGCGGCAGGTTATTGGCAGCACCTCGAAGTAGCACTCGGGAGTCTGTAGGAGCGAGCCACGAGGGCTCGTCTGACACGAGTAGGAACATCAGAAGTGAGCTCTACTAACAACAAGCATAGGCCAGAGCAAGTGATCACTTGTTTCCATCTCGGAAAGGAAAAAGCATGAGTAGTCTGCTGCAAGGCCCATGCATGGTCAGCATTAAAGGCGGAGGCCTTGCAGCCATCAGCTTAGTGGTCTTACCGGACCGAAGCCCTATACTAACTACAACACTGCAACACTATTAGCTGATGCAGCGCAATATTAGGATCCGGATCACAAACATACAAATGAACAGTCACGATGGCTAGCAAGGAATTACTCGATTTTACTTACCAAGTTCAACATTTTGATCGAGCCGAAGGGGAAAAAAAGAACCTCCCCTAGGAATTTTTTTTGGTGGGATTCAACGGCCAGCGAGTCGAGAAGCTTCAAAGTTTTGATCCTGCTTTATATATAGCTACAAGATACGGCATGCCCTAGAGACTTTAGCGCTCTGCGAGGTATGATGATTCAAGAAATTCGATGAGATGACGTTCCAACTCGAATCTATATTGATTCTTCTGGTCGGACTGCTAGGAAGAGTGCGAGCGAGGTGCTGAAAGGGACCGACATACCCGCTTGACAATAATGGGAATGAGTTCACGAACTTGACGCATCGATTAAGGCATAGAAACTGAGCTTGTGCGACGTGAAGAGGTGAAGCACTGATGTCTCACTCACGGTGAAAACGATGGCAATGTTTGAATGCTCAGCCCTTAACACCATCGACCTGGACGAAAAGGAAAAAAAAAACACCTTATCAACGTGGCGGCTTCGACATTTCACGCATGGTATCAAGCGCTCATTCCCTCGTTGCAACACATCGCTGTGCGAGATGTACATTGACAGTGAGGTTGGATACGATCTAGACGAAGCGCTACGTAGCTGTTCACTTGAGAACATTCCTGCCAATGGATCGGTCGACAACAACGCATTTGAATGTTTGTCTATAATCTCTCAAATTGATATTGACTGGAGCTACCTATATCGGCAGGTCATAGTAAGATATCTCTTGAGCAACGCCCCGCTACAATGGCGCGGTTGATAGCGAGGGCTTTTGGAGGCTGGTAGTCCTCATTGATGATGACCGTTTCGCCAGGCTCGAAGGAGCCGAGAGTGAAGTACAAGATCATGTCTTGAAGCTCCTGGCAAAGTGCTTGGACTCGGCGTTGCACCTCGTTGAATTGCTGGTCGGCCATCGAAAATGCTGGTAAATGAAACACAAAACATCTTAGATATGTAGATGTGCAGTGTTCCGTAATCAATGTGATATATTATCTGTCTCGCCGGGGAGCCTTCTCTGCCTTCTTAATGCTTCCCCTTGAAAATTCCACGCATGTGATGATATGTCCGAGCTCACTGAGAAAGAAGCCTTCTCTGAAACGAGTGCCGTCGCAGCAAACTTTGGGATTTGAGTACAGGTGCGTGAAAGGGTCTCGAGCCGGGTTGAATTGATTGATCGCCCGGAAGACGATTCGGAGGGCAAAGCCTTCTGGCAGAGTTATTGCTCTCTTGTGCTCATCGGGCACCCGAGTCTACGAGAAGAAGGCGAAAAATGCCCGTGAGTGCTGGTCGAGCTTCGCGTGGTTGACCTCCTCGACGAAGTTGCGCACGCCAGCCTCCCAGAGGTAGATTCGAATGCTGGCAGGGCTGGAAGAAGAAGTGCTGGCGGTATCGGCCATGTCTGGTGCTTGTGTTTGTGGTATATAGTCTTGGTTGTGATTGTGGTGTCGTTTGCTTCTGTTGTTCTTTGCGCGAGAGGTCCGTGTGCCTCTGTTATGATTCTTGTGAGTTGGTTATGTAGAGTTATCTACGTTCAGGAGTTTACATGAAGGGACCCCCTCTGGTTCCTTACGTCGCCTTGACCTGGGTCCCCGTCGTCACGTGCCTCCTCGAGTATGCTTTCCGTAACAGCCTCGAAGCTGGTCTTTGACATCGTTATATTATACTGGTGTGTCTTGAACTATATTGGAAGGCAATGTAAGATCAATGATCCGAAATTGATGCGGAAACGGAAAGCGGAATGTTATGGTGTCTGCTGAATGTCGGAAGGAGGTTTAGAATAGAAGTGCAGGTTTAGCAAAATGTTGCGAGCTTATAAAGGAAAGGAGATGGAGGTGGCTAGAGAGTAAAACCAACGGCGCCTTGAGTGAAGTGGACAATAGGACCTACTAGAGTGCGAGAGGAGCTACTTTTCAATACATTAGCCACTAAGACGCGTTTGCTGTAGTCACAGTTTGCTGTAGTAACAATGGGCATTTGAGTAAAAGTAAGGAATCATGTATTGCAAATATCTAGAAGCATCTCAAGACAAGAAGCTTCTTCTCGTAATCTCGTAGCCCATGTCGCATATCTCGTGCGTCGAGTCGTATATATCAGTCGTAACCCCCCTCTCTCTTGTATCTGTAATCGTCAAATAGTCGTACTGTTCGCTCATTAAGTCGTCTTTGGTATTTGTTTCACGCCGCTGCTCACTTCTACAGGCTCCGCTTCTTGTGCGGTGCCATGTTGCGTGAGGACTCGCCCTCATCGCTCGCACCATCTGCTGAAATCGAGCGCTTGCGCTTCGCCAGCGTCTTGGCACTCAGGTTCGCGCCGGGCTTGTACTGGCCTTGGTTGTTCAACCGGGATGCGTGAATCGGACGACCGTACCGCTCTTCCAGGAATTGGGCCTCGAACTCAGTCTTGGTGAACGCGCCGTTGCTGTCTGCAGCTTTGCGTTCATACCAGAGGGATAGACGCTTGGCGAACCAGCTCTTACTTCTCAGCGCTTGCTGTCCCTCGAGATTCACCCGCAAGTGGTTCATCTTTTGCTGGATTTCCTTATCACCGCCGCATGCCTTGGCGATGCGTCCAGCGAGCTCGCCGAAGATCTTGTCCGTGTGAATGGTCCCGTTGAGGAGTTCGGCATCAGGAACATTCTTGTATTCTTCGCCAGTGTAGGCATGAGGGTCTTTGGGCATCTGGCCTGTTCGTGCTGTCGTGGTCTTCACCTCCTTGGTGCTGGCTGACATTGGTCGTGGCCGTGACTGTAGGCTTGACTGCAGCTGTGGGAGCGTGTTTGGATGCAGTGTGAGTGCTGGCGTATTCACGTCTGTAGCTCCAGTTGGAACCAACAGCCCAGCAGAAGCAGTGTATAGAGTAGACTGAGTATTGGTGTCTGTTGAGGCGGGCACTGTGAATATTCGCCATACTTCTCCGAAGATCCGGTCGTGGGTTTCGCTCATTAATACATCACCGCAGGCCAGAAGCAGGTGTGTTGCTTCGAAATGTGGCGAGGCATGTTCGATGGTAAAGTGCCAACCATCTCCGGTTTTGCGTAGATGGCCAACGTCGAAAGTGATGCGACCTTCCATCTTCTTTGAGACCATCTGCAGCAGGACAGTCACGATCTCCAAGTAGCTGTTGTTGGGTCCGATCATGAAATTATCCCGGTTGTTGAACACATCAGCAGCCAGCTGTTCGATCGGTGGCAGGTCAGGAATCAGTCCTCGCAAGTGCGCAACGGCCTCGTCGAAAAGAGCTTCTGGTGACACATATATGCCTGCCTCATCGAAAGAAGGCGGAGGGTTCGCGTAGATGTGTTCGGAAAGTTGAAGACGATGGCTGAACAGCTCGCTTTCGAGGCGTGCCAGGTGGCGTCGAGAGCCGGTGACTTGGGACGAGCTGCACGATTCCAGAGGATCGGGAAAGAAGACAGTTACTTCGCTGGTGGGGCCGAGAAAGCCAAGGCGTTCCTCCTCGTGGTCGATACTAGGCCAGCTGTTAAGCATCGCTTCCTCGAGAGCGAAACCAGGTGCTTGAATTGCGGATCGCCAGGCTGTAGACTGTGCTTGTCCATTTGGAGCTTGAGCTGCCCATTCTTGAGGTGCCATCGGCCAGAGTTCTGGATCATCGTTGGTCTGTACCTCGTTCGAAAAGGACGGTTGGCCAATGTTGCTGTTGTTCTTACGGTGATCACGGGCAAACGTGGTATCGCCAGAGAACATGCTGATACCATCGAATCTTGGCGGCATGGGTCCAGCCGACGTGGCTGAAGCGGATGCTCTAGAGACGGGACCGGCCTCCATTGTAGCTAATACTCAACTCATTGGTCCCGGAACGGGCTACACTCTTGTCAGCTTTGAACTCTTGTAAAACACTATACATAGGGTTGCGTAGCTCACTAAGGGCGGGTTCCGCGGCTAAATCACAAAAAATGGTCGTGTCGATAGCTGATGTAAAGTATACCTCTTGGAGATCAAGTATTTAGCAATAGAAATGAAGAACTAAGGCTGTGCTTGGCGAAGGTTGCGGTTTGGGCCAAAGACGGGAAGAAAGCATAAGGGATTAAGGGAAAGCATTCGATGCAACATTGCATGGGAAGTTTAAATAGGGAAGAAGATGGGCGAGGCTGGAGAGTAACGGCACCTTGAATGAAGTGGACAATAGGACCTGCCAGCGCCCGTGCGAGCTGCATGCCGGAGCGGTGATGGGAGCTGCTTTTCAACACATCCGCCGATGAGACGCGTTTGCTATAGCAACAATGGGCATACAAGTGAGGATTCCTATTGTCACTGTCAGCGGGAGAAGCCGTGGGCGGAAATTCTCGTGCGCGACAATGGGCAGGAATAGACTTCGCAGCAGAAGACAGCGGAGCAGGGACCAAGTGCGGCCGCCACTGTGAGGCTTGTGACAGACATGATGCCCAAACATGAAAAGTCACGTGTTTTCCGGCCGAGATGACAGCAAAGGCTGCGAGGCGTTCTCGTAGTCAATGCATTGCCCGCTGCCCGCTTCCCAGAGACTCATCTTTACAAGGCGCACGCCCTGTTTGCTCTTTCCGCGCAACGCTTCATTCATAGATTATGGCACGACAGTTCAAGGGCGACAGCATCAAAGCGTCGCTTCCGACGATTGGGGCCAGTCACCACCAAATGCGAATCTCTTCCAGTTTTGGCCGAGTCTGATCACGCCGTCTTCTAGTTCCCATCCCTTGACTTGACATATCTTTTCAACGGCTTGCTGCAAATATCGGTCCATATGCTCGCCAGCGGTATGTAGGTCGCTCTCGACCAGGATTCTATCGTCTGGCACTGCTTTGACAGCAGCCTCGACCTTCCCATTTCCGTCTTCGGACCAAGCATTGATAGTCGTGCTGAAGGAGAAGAAGATCTCGCACGGCACCTTGGAATCAGTGTACTGTTTTATAGTCTCCGCGGGCCCGGAGTAGGAATGAAGGCATAACCTAGGAGGATACGGCTTCGGGCCAGCTTCTTGGCCGACACTGTCTTCTTGGTCCTCACCGCTAGCATTTCGTCTTACTGCGGATTGCTGTTCTTTTCGAGCTCGTTTGGAAACAGTTTTCCGCTCATGTCCTTTCCATGTCTGTGCAACAGTTTCGTAAACAATGCCGTGGGCAGCAACGCCGTGGCATGATACGGCTCTACTCATCTCGCCAGCAAGTGCAAGCTGTGCTGAAAGTACCTTCCTCTGGTGATCCATGCTGACTCTATACGGACTAAGACGCCGGCCCTCACGACCGCCTGGAGTCAGATTTTCATCGCGCTCCTCCGCTTCTCCCGGTAGCCAAGCTTCTGGTATTCGAAACGAACGGTCCAGTCCGACTTCGCCAATAAGTGCCAAAGGGTATTTTTGTAGATACTGGCGCGTCTGAGAGATGAATACACCGAATGGCATGGGATCGGGCAACCTGTCGAGGAACTGCCGATCATCAGATTTTGGCGTCAATACTGATTGATAGTGAGCAGCCTTTTGCTCTGGATTGAGTGCAGTGGCGCTTCCATAGTCACTCTCATCATACATGTGGTGAGAGAACCATGGGTGCCATCCAAAAGCTGGGACAATTCTACGTTGCTTATTGGCGCCATATTGATCGGCAGCATTCGCGACTAGTTCCTGGTCTTGTGCTCTGGTCGCCATGACTGTCAGAACTTTGGCTCGCATTGAAGGAATTGAGTGCAGGCTGGAGAGGGTGTCTGTGGGATGACAATGCGCGTCAAACACGCCCAGATGCCACGGAAAGCCATCATCGTCGCTCTTTCCCGCCATCTTGGATTTTGTCGTGATGATCTAGAGGAAGTCACGAAAGACGAGGTCAAGGTCGAGTCGTCACGTGGAAATGCTGAGTCATGTCTTCCGACTCTCCTCACAACTACTGGCAGTGGCAGCAGCTCCGTCCTTTCTACAACAATGTAGCATCGTATCTTGCTCGCCTGCAGCAGACGATGGACAAGTGCGGTATCTTCAGGTACAGTGCCAACGGACGACGCGAGATACGGATCACATCGATCGCCGGTCTGCTGGAAGCAACTGTCTATGTCTGTGTTTTCGCGACAGTCCTGTGGTCGCTGAGCCTTGTTCTGCTCATTATGCTGCCAATAACACCACTTCTTGCTGCAGTATGCTTGCCCGCTCGAAGCACAGATCCTCTCGCACTCCCCTGGGCGGCCTGGTACGAGATGGTTGTGTGGGCTATGCACTGCATCTCCACTTATGTGCGAGGCCTCGTTGCATCTGTCTACGAGCCACAATCTTCGCGCCCAGCTCTATCCCGTACGGAAGAACGGCGGTGGCAAGAAGCAAAGGCATGTGGTCTTGTCACGGATGAAGAATTCAAGAACCGAAGCTTTGGATATCATGCTCAATCTGCCTATGGGAGGTCCGACTCTAAAACACCGCATCGACCCTTGGCCAAGCCTCGATCCAGACGCAGCAGCAGAAGCGAGCCCTTCACACCAGTCTCATCCAGCTCGACTCAAACGCTTCGACCTGTCAACTACGACAGCCAAGATGCCATTCGTTTTGACGAAAGCGATGATGAACAACTTGTATGGATGGCTCAGACTTTTGCTCGAAACGTTGAGCAAGCCCAATGTCTCGAAAGTCGCCGACAGTCTCCAGAGGACGGTCCGAGTCGCGTCACCAGTGGAAGAAACAGCCGGAGCATGAGCCCTGTTCTATCCAGAGCATCATTAAGGCCTGGAAGTAGCGGTAGCTTGACACAACGACATGGTCAAGCTAGAGATGGAGCTGGTACTAGTTCGCAAAACGCTAGTCGGCCTTCTTCCTTTTCGCTTGGACAAATGGACAATGACTACTTTGTCGGTGGCGATATAAGCACAACTTGGCCTACTTTGGAAGGGTCGACTCAACCTCGCACGCCCTTGTACGGACACACTCGAAACGCCAGCACAGCTAGCTTGGCCAGCGTGCCTGAAGTTGAATCTGAGTACGTCGGCGGCATGTCAGCGCAGAGACCATCACGAAAGCGCACCCGCACTGGTGAGCATGTGAGAACAGTGCACATGGCATAGCATAACTATTCAAATCCTGCGATATTGCAAATTCTCACTACCACTTCCCACAGTATGATCGGCGGCAATCAAATGGGATTGAAGTCGCTACAACGCTGCAACATATACAGATCAGTCTTGAGAATTGACAATCCGCTGTATCATTGTCGTCGGCGTGGACAGCCCGTCCGCTTCTGTGAGTTCCGAGGCGGACCAGTCTTGCTCTGACGGCCTGTCGAGCCGTGTCTTCCCCAGCGGCCAGCTCACCGATGTCGCCATCGCGGTGAGCTTTCCGTGTCTTCGGATGTACGACTGCGATGGGGCTTGTTGCGTTTGTTGGGATAAGGAAGGGGGTGCGGGCGCTAAAAAAGGATGGCGTTGTGTGTGTGCGAAAAGTTGTTGTTGTTGGAAGAAATTTTTGCGTTGCTGGTAGGCGTCTCTAGTAGCAACTTGGCTGGTCCGCAATGAATTTTGCTTATTGCTACATTAAGGTTCTCGTTGCGTTCAGCCTGGACGTCGCTCTGCCTCAATCGGCCTGGCAGGGCTGAGTAATATCTCCGGTCACCTAATGAGCTCTACCTCCACCTCTCAGAAAGCTCCGAAATATTGTATGATTCTCCCCTAGGCCAAGAATGTACGCGGCTGCGGTCAGCATGGAGCCCATCCAATACATTCAGGTAACAAGCAAATCAAATGCCTTAGCTCACTCGTGCTCTCTCGCCTAAATCCGTCGTTGTACGGCATAATGCGTGAGACTAAGGCTGCGTTGTGAACGCTTCTCAGAAGTAGAAGAAATCAGTGGCGCCATCCTCCTCGTGTTCGACATTCTCAACTGGTTCGTTCTGCTTGGATCGGATACCTGGAAGGCTTGCTGCTGTCGCACCCTTGAGCATTGTCCCGCTCTGTCTACCTAAGGCGTCGTTGGACGTGAAGTCTGGTAGTCCTGACAGCCAGCTGGCAATGTCAGATGAGACCCTTGGGATGTCTTGTAGCGGCAAGCTTGAATAAGCAGATTCTGTTGGATGACTGGCCAAGTCCAGGCGGCTGGGCCATCCAATCGATCGAGGTCGGCAGCGCTCGTTGCTGATCACGCGAAGTCGCGGAGGAGTAGACTCCTCGGTCGAAGACGAGCTGTGCTGGAGTGGACACCGGAAAGAACGCTTCAGCTTATGGAGGATGCCAGGTGAGCGACGTTTCTGCTTGGGGACCAAGACGCCTGTTTGTGGAATGGGGTCGCATGGCGCTCGAGTCAACTCAGCGCCGAAGTGCAGAGTATTTGGCAGTGTGTCCGAGCTGTGTGACGTGATCTGCCGGCCAAGAGAAATGTTGCTCAATTCGAGAGGTTGCTGTGACTCTCCTATCGACCGCTGCAGAGGATTCTGCTGGCCCAGGCTATCGTCGCACAATTTCAGAGACCCTCGGACGGCTGACTTGCGGCGAGGGCGTGGAGAGAAGTCCCGCTGTGGAAGCTGCGGTTGCTGGACATCTGGTGTCCATTCGCGGCGAAGAGGCTCTGTATTACCATCCAGGTAGACTGATGATGCATCTGAATTGTTGGGATGGCTATGCACGACCGTCGACGGGATGCCAGACAGTGATGCTCTCGCCATGGTGTATGACAGGAGACAACACTTTGCGAACAATGGTGTTGTGCCGTGGTCTCAGACAATATTCTTGGTCGCGCGTGGTATGCAAGGGTTCTCGTAGGGCAGGCGCTCGACTCGGCGGGTGCTATAATGCATTGTTAGCCATGTCGCTACACCGCATATCCTCTGACAACAAAGAAAAGAACATACACAATGACAATCCGAGTGAACGGGGGTCAAAGGAAGTGTTATTGTTGTGTTGTGGTAGACTTCGAGAGCGTGGGGTTGAATCGGTGGGTGTTGGCGGTCGAGAGCATGGACCTGTCACATGCAAGAAGCTAGGTGGCTGGGCAACGACAGTGAAGCGAAGGGCAGCAACCTTATCCGCACCAGACGCGCTTGTGTTACCCAAGATTCCGCGGCAACTGCAAATGCTTTTTAAACTTCAATTCAATACCTACACAAACGGCCGATGGGAGAAGTCAGGACCTGACTCCAATCCAACCACAGTTCAGATCTCGACCTGCTGAAAGCTGTTGCCGTACGTCGGGAATCGAACACTTCCATAACGAGAAGGTCAAGCCCAGCGCTGCGCTGCCCGCGGGCAGTATGCACCCTCGAGCAGCAGAAGAAGAGCCTTTCAATCAGGCTGACCAGGGTGCATGGAGCAGCGGGCGTTCCTTCGACTTCATTGCCTTCATTCAGCAGTCTCATCTAGATGCTACCTCAGCTTCTAGCCGCGAGCAGACTGAGAACCAAGCCGATGCTTTCCCTCTTGCTAGCTACCATGGACCAGGTGTAGTTCCAGTCGGCGAACCGATGATGCGCTTAACGCAGCGCCTCCACGACCGTCCCATCGCCCAACACTCATACCAGCATCCACATCATCCCCAGAACCGATTCATTCCCCCCAACTTCGAGCCAACTCAGGGCTTTGCAGAGCTCCGTCACCAATCTTCTTTCACCAACAGTGGCCCGAATACAGCGACAACGGCATCGACCAGTGTCTACTCACCTACAGGCAATATTCCCTTCATTGCTTCGCCCTATGCCGCGGCAACACGGCCGAGTCCTCTTTCTTCTGATTTGCAACGCGTGAGTTTGCCATCATCGTTCACCAACTCTGTCCGTCATGTCGTATCGCAGCCATCAGATGCAAGCCTCCCACTCCAAAACCGGCCATCAAAGCGTCGGCGCGTTGATGCTTTCACGGGTGAGTTTGCTGTGGATGTCGCGGGTCTTTGAGATAAAGCTGATGATGGAGATTTAAGGATTTCGACCGGCTACAGGACATCTCACAGCTGCACAACACCGCTCAGAGTCAAGAGTTCAAGCTCTGGACGCCGAAGTATATACACTCAACGATGGTACGAAGAACAAAAGATTGCCTCGATTTGATCACGCTCTCGCTCCACCAGTCTCGATATCCGCTAACATTGCACAGGTATAGAATCGACATACAATGCTTATTCTCCCCCATACCAGTGGAAAGAAGGATTGGATCGCCTCGCAGGTGAGCTGCTTGCCTTCTCCCAAGGCTAATTACACGTGTGAGGTTAAATACCTAACCACTAGCACAGAGTTTATGAAGGACTGGTCCAAGGACGAGGTGGAGGCGTTCGTCGCAGCCAGCATTGATGCTTTCCCGCAGAACGGTCAAACAGACGAAGAGGAAACGATCACCGCTGAAGGACAACGACTGCTGGATATCATCGAAGCGGTCGAGGAAGACATTCCGCTGGAAGCAAGCTCGCAACCATCATCACTCTACGACAGACCTGGTACTTCAGATCCGCTCCTGGACGAAACAGATGCCGACTCAACGCATCGTGCTCTGCCCGAGCTTCCCAACTCACCAGCAAGCGAGAGTAAGAAAGCGAACGTGAAGCAGATGCGTAAGCGTGGCACAGCGCCACTGAACAGCACAGGGAACCATTTCCTGAGTCCAAAGGATCCAAGCCAATACAAGAATGCTGGCAAGAGGCGAAGCTTCGTCGTTAGCACGCTTCCAGCTGGGGTCACACTTCCGAAAAACACCCCTATCACGGCGAAGGAGGTTTGCATCTTCTTTTCGGAGTGTCTGAGCATAGCAGAGGTCACGTATCGTATGATGCGCAACAAAGTCAAGCCTGATGTGCTGGCGGCCTGGCAGCTCGAAGCAGTGGGCATTGCAGATGACGACCAGAAACTCAAAATGCGCCTCGATGTCATCAAGTAGCAAAAGTTGACTTCTGGGAACACCATGCACGACCGCCCAAGGAAGTCAAGCTGGAAGACCAAAGAGGCCGAGGAGCAAGGCCTGCAGCATGATCTGACGGCGAAC
This sequence comes from Pseudocercospora eumusae, assembly GCA_001578235.1. Lineage (NCBI taxonomy): Eukaryota > Fungi > Ascomycota > Dothideomycetes > Mycosphaerellales > Mycosphaerellaceae > Pseudocercospora > Pseudocercospora eumusae. Next base: position 17,612 of record LFZN01000182.1, on the reverse strand, counting down.
CACTGGGGCCAAAAAGAGGGAATTGTCTTCGGGCACGTCCATTTGAGTGACATCTACGGTCCCGTTCCTGTTGGTAATTGGCCCACGGGTCTGGATCGTGGTATCACGACGCAGTGTCTTGAATGGGCACAGCAGCATAGCGACCAGTATCCCGACTTGACGACTGAGGATTGGAACTGGGTGGTAGAGCAGCTCGGTGTCGCTGCTCGCGTGCCTGTTCTTCCTACTACGGATCAAGTCAATCTGGATACAGATGCCGTGGTCCGCTTCCGTCAGACGCACCATCGCGACAAGCCTCTTCCGAGGTAGAGCAGTCGCATCCACGTGCTAAATTTGGAGGACACGCGAGCCGGCGTTGACTCTGAGATGCTAACAGAGAGCAGGCTCGGGTCTTGAGTGCAATACGTCCATCAGGAGTCTGCATCTACCATGCAGAGTCGAATGCCAGGAACTTTGCAAGTTCACATCATGCGTCAACACCATGACTCTTGCCAGATCTGGCTCTCACGATGTGGTAGAGGACATGGTGATGGCTGAATAGCGTAGCTTGCGGTACAGGCCGAAGTCATCCTTAAACCACCACATCTCTTTCTCTCACTTGTTTATTAGACAACACTTCTGACGTTCACGTCAAAGCTTCGATAGGACACAACAGGTATCTCAGCGAGACTGTCATCGATGTTGGGTTCTAGTTGAGAGTGGGAATGACTGCTCATGATGAGTACGAGAGGGTAGGCTTACAGTGCACTTGCCAAAGGCTGGTGGTGTAAGAACTTTCCGCCCATTTCTGTCTACGCCCTGAGCTTTTTTTTTAAATTGCCCTTCTACTCGTCAAGCTCACAACTCCCATGGCCTTTTCCCACGCTCCTCCTTTGCTTGCTTTTCATGAGCCTTCTCCCGCGACTCCTCCTGAGCCATCTGCCTCTGTCTTCTGAATCTTCGCAAGAGCCTGCTCAACATGTCTTTCCATGCCGGCAATCCTCTGATTAAACTCAACATCATCAAAGAATACTCTCTCGCTCCCTTCACGTCCATGCGCTTCACGATGTCCGTATTCGTTGGCAAACTCGGGCGCAGCTTCGCCGAGTTCCTGCAGCCCTTTTCGACTTCATCAGTACGAGCGAAGACTATGTCGCGGAGGTGTTCGGCGATGAGGTTGATCTGGCACGGCTTTGGGGTCTACTAGGTCTGGCTTGAATGGCTTGATCGAAGAGTGCCTTGAGTTGGGAGAGCTTGTTGGTGAAGCTCGTCTGCGTGGGGGTCATGGTTGCCGGAAAATTTGTTGTTGTTCTCAGAATTTCTGATATCATATTATACAATCCCCATAGACAGACGTAGCTTGTGGAATTTTTGCACCATAGCAAACAGAAGTCCATCCATAATTTTTTTTCTTTTCTTCCACTCTTTGGTATGTTCTCGCGGTCTTCGACTAGAAGAAGCTACGATTGCGCACTCCCCAGAAATCTGCGAGGCCTGAATCCTGTATCTTCCAGACATGTCGCCAAACCAAGGAAATGGGATGTCTTTGCGAATCCAGTCTCGAGCCATTGACTTGAAAGTCCCAGAATTCCAGCACAAGGATTCAAACTCGGCGCAAGGCTTCTGAACGCCCACCTCATCCTCATGTCCCCTTCTCCACCTCCCTCGCACCAAACAACGTAGCCGTCCTCCTTTTCAAAGCATCGATAGTCTCCTGCGTACTCTTTCCCTTCTCTTTCTCTTCGCGATTGATCCGTACAGCTGCCGCAGTGATGCCCACGGTCACGGCGAAGATGGGGTCAATGGCTCTGCGCAATGTTAGTCAAATGCGTTTGCGTCGAAAGTGGCAGCGTTTTCTCACTTGGAGATGAGGTATGGAGTCGACATTTTGCACGAGAGTCATTCATGGACAATTATCACTTTATCATACGCGTGGAAGAAACACGGCATGGCATGGAGCTTTCGGGATCGTTCCGCTGTGGAGACGAATCATAGCCGAGACAGTCAGCAGCAGCGGGAAAGCATGATTTATTCCACACCGAAGATGAAAGCAGGGGCTTGGAAAAATGAGATGGGCAGAGGGAGATCAGGCACAATCTGAGTAATAATGTTCAACATGACAGTGTGCTTGAAACTGTCGCGCAGGCGGATGTATCACATGACGCTTCACAGCTATCAGTCACGTCATCGTCATCGGCCAGCTAGCCTAAGAGCGGTGGGCGCGTTGCGGATGGCAGAGAAGACTGTATTTGCGGCTACGGCTTGCGGATATCTGAATAGCTCATCATGAAGACCATATGCCCTACGCCGCCTTCAGCCAGGTCTCTTTGTCTCAACCTGGCCGTTCGTGGCTCCTCCTCCACAGTCATGCTCTGCTTATCGTCATCTTCGGCATAAGGTATTGTTCCTGGCGTTCGTAGTCCTGCTAATTCAAAGAGCATCCATCCCAAACGCCCGTTGCAAAAGGGAAGTCCTATCGTGGGTGGGCATGTGGCGGATGTAGTGTCGTGATCGTGAAATGGTGTGGTGTAGATAGGCTGCTGCTTTACACAGCCTCGCCGCCGAAGGTGTTCTCGCCGGAGTATCTGCAGCCATGTTAGTCTGATTGCGCTGTGCGATGTGTGCAGCTTTTACTTACGTGATGTAAAGGAAGCCATCTTCGTCCTTGTGTTCCTCGTAGATTGAGCTCATAAGCGCGGCGGTCGGAGGCAACACCTCGTCGACGAAGATGAAAATAGCCTTCTCTGGGCTAAGCTTGATGCGCTTGCGGATCACGTAGACGAACTGTCCGACGGTGAGGTCGGCTGGCACCAAGTACTTCTTCTTGTCGATGGTCGCGATATCCGACTTCTCGACCTTCTCGCAGATGACCTGGTAGTCGCGGTCAGTCATGCCCAAAATTACGAGTCGAGCACCGCTGTTTGCTCGCAGTCGCCTGCGATATGCTGAGCGGTGTGGTGTACTTGTCGTACTCACCGGAATCCGATCAGCGTACTTCTGGCGGATGCGCTCAGCTTCGGCCTTGCGCTTCTCGAACGGGTGCTCGTCCTTGAACTTGGATCGCATTTTGGCGGTGTTTGTGTGTGTGGTGGAGTTAGATGTGTTTGTTACTGCGGCGTACGAGATCGTGGCGAAGATGAAGTGTTGCGTCGTAGGTTGTGTAAGGAAGGTGGGTGGAAGCTCGCAGGCGGCAGAAGATGGACGTGGAGCAGCACCTTGGATGGCGGGGCGCCAGTTTGGTTCAGGAAGCAGTCACGAGCTTAACGGCGGGCTGTGTCAGCAGCTTCGCGACTCAGAAAAATGCGTCACGTCTAGCTCGAATAGCCTCAGGCGATGATTCATGTGACGGAGTGAATGAAGTCTCGAAACGTGATTGATTTCGTCAGCCCTTGTGCCGTCAACAAAGAAGGCTCAACTTTGCGCGCTCACCGGTCAAAGACGACCGCGGCTGATGTAATAATGGTACAAAACACAGGTATCTCTCCCTCCAGCAGGACGCATTATTGGTGCTGTCCGCGATTCCCACGCAACGCTCGCTAAATCCACACGAAGATCAGAACATAGGAGAAAATGCGCAAGAGTACGCCCGAATGTGACATCCCTCAAATGAAGTCGTGAAGACAGACTTGCCGCCTCTGATGTGGCGACGCTGGATGTCATGCTTCGAACGGGTGCTACCTTGTAGACTTCACCGCAGAAGTCGTCCGCCTCATAATGTCGCAGTAGGGAAGTAGTATTGATCCCACAGGTACTCGTAGTCGTCCACAAAATTTCCCACCATGTCCAGCAGCGGCTTGCCTTTCAGCTTTGATGCAAACCCACGAACAACGCCACGAGTCACATTCTCATAGAAAGCGCCGCGCATGCTCCACCACGCGAGCGACCAGCCTCGCTTTTTCACTTCTTCGCGCTCGAGTTGAGTGAGGCCACGAGCGCCACCGGGTCGTCTTGTCTCGAGATCGTGCTTCGCAAGTTGCCGTGCGCCGTATTCAATGCTGACCCCAAGCAACCACGGTCGCCAGTCTGCTTTGCCCTTTCCATTGTCCCTCTGCGACCAGTATGCCATTGCAGCTGCGTAGATTACCGGCCTTAGAATGAACATGACTTCTGCAACTTCGCCAAAACCACACGTTCGATGCACCAAAGCCTTCGGAGGCTTAATGTCGTCCGCTGTGAGAACCTTGGAGAGGAGATATGAAGATATGTCATCCGGATTGGGTAAAGGTGGCAGTGTTAGAGACGTTCGTGGCATGGTCCACTGCTCGCTGCCAGCGACAGACGGCTCCGATGGAGGACTCTGAAGCTCCTCCTCCTCTTGCTGTGTCTTGTCCTCAATGATCTCACGCTCCGGCAGCGGCGGCGAGAGCAGTGGTCTCGAATTCGTCAAGCGCATGAGTATGAGTCTGCAAAGTGCTTTGATGCTTTCCAGTATTACCACAACCCGCCATCTTGCTTTCTCCCCTTTCCGCTTTGCCATCATCTCCAACAACAATTCTGTATATTGCACAATCTGAAGCGTAGTCGCCGTTCTTCGATACGTGGGGCTCTTTTGGGAGTAGAATCTCGTATAGCGAGTGTGTGGGCTCTGATGCCGGGGTCGTGATCGTAACGATTGCGCCAGCGCTTTCGAAAGAAGATTATCGTGATATAGTGCGAGGACCTGAACTCCAGCGTTGAGTGATTCAGACGTGATATCGGCGTGCGACAGTCCCCCAGGTACCAGATAGGTCAATGAACGTAATGCGCCCTCGACCTGCCCAACCGCGCCCGCGTTCTTGGTAATGAAGTCGCCGTACATGCTGACCCATTGTGACGGGAGCTTGACCACGACCTTGGTCTGCTCAGCGGCGTGCTTGAACTGCTCCATGGCGCCTGCTGCCGGTTCAGGACGCGCGCAATGTCAGATGTCGTTTATTATTGTCGTAGAGACGTCACGAAAATGAAGATGAGAGCATCAGGGCTGTCCTTATAATGAGGCAGAACCCGCGCTACACCCGGAGATGTCCGATAGTGGCTCGCACCACCGCTAGCCCTAGTAATTTGTTTGTAATCGCGGTGGTCATAAACATTAGCATATATCTCTATCGATGCGACGCATTTTGAAGCCAAAGTTAGTGTGTAGAAGTACTATACCATTAAATTCGAGGTGTTGTTAGTTGTCGCGTGCCTAAGGCTATCTACCGGGCGTAATTTACGTAATTTACCTATATCTACCGGGCGTAATTTACCTCTACCGCCGCTATACTACTAACATCGCTATACCGATATATCTTAGTATCTTATCCGCTTATTTAGTCCTTTAGAAGGTGACATTAGTATGCGGAATGTAGCGTCTTACTAAGTATACCGCATAACCTTAAATTCTTCCTTCGATAGTCTACTACCTCCTACCTTTATCGCTATCGGTACTAGCGCTTATGTTAGCGCGACTAATCGCGGTAGTTTAATGCCTTATTTAGTATAGTAACTACTAGCGATATACTCTTCTACGAGGGGGCCTTATCCGAGTTATACTTACTAAGGGAATATTACATTACGACCGCGTTCTTTCGCATCCTTAATTAGCTAAGAAATAGTATAATTTAGGTGCGGATTTAATGCCTTCGAGATGCGCTTAAACTATAGATTAATAATAGTGTCCTTAACCTACGGTTCTACCTCGTTTAATACCTCGTCCTCTTCGAGGCTATAGTATCGCTCGCGTAGGTAGAATATGCGCTCTTTCATTATCGCCGTACGCTTTTATATACTAACTAGTTCTTACTCTTCCGCGGTACTTAGCTTAGTAGAAATAAGGACCTTTTCTATACTATAATATAGCTCGAAGCCGTTATCTCGCTAAAGTAATGTCTAGCGCTCGAAATCTTCGTCGGTAAGGTCGTCGATTAGTAAGTAGCGCGCCTATAGGTATCGGCATAGAATATGCTATTTACGGTAGAATTAGTAGTCGTACTTATTATATTCGATCGGCTTATCGTCGCTACGCTATCGAAGGTCGCTATTAAACGCGTCGTTAGCGCTAGCATCGATCTTAGGCGCGATTAAGTCGTAGGCGGCGTATAGAAGTAAGGCCATCTAGTAATAAGTTGTCGTATACGGATAAAGCGAGTTCTTATGCTTAGTTACTATAACGGCGGCGCGCCGATCGAGAGCGTTAATAACCGAGTATAAGTACATAATACTACCCTTTAAAGAATAGTAATTTATTTATTATTTAACGCCGGCGCTACGCTTAAATAGCGAGTAGAAGTTCTCGAGATTACTAGTCGTCCGAATTTAAAGTAGGATAGTCGAGTAGTTACGTGCAAAATAGGCCTATAACTTCCTATCGTTATATATCGTAACTTCGATGTATTTAAGCCGTTTATCCTTCTCTTTCTTAGGTAAGTCTATACTATCGAGAATGTCCGTAGCGCGCTTAAGACTATCGACATAACCGGCCTCTATATGTCGATATTTAAGCGCTTTTAGTAGGTAATCTAGTACACGAGTAAATTTCCTTCCTTTCTAGTACTTATTAAGTATCTTCTCGTAGTGGAATTAGCATAGGAAATAGTTAACCTCTTACTTACCGGCTTCTAACCCTCGAAAAGCATATTTAACTACTAGCTATTCTACACCGCTATCGTCGGTTATAAAGTACCTTAGAACCTACGGTTTTCGCCGACTTTAATACTATTCTTTAATCTACTTAAAGGCCTCTCCGATCATTATTCCGTCCTCTCTTAGCGAGTAAAAATAGGCGTAAACACGGTATATATTCGAAGAATCTCGAACTATAATAGAGAAGAGTTTCTACTCGAGGGAGTTAGTCTTATACGTAGAATCGACTATTAAAACCTACCTAAACTTGTGTAGGAGATCTAGACTAGATTCTTTAGTAAATACGAGGTAGCGAGAAGGATTACCGTCGTTAGATCGCTTAATATCGATGTATTAGTAATAATAATAGTCTATAAACATAAAAGTTAGCTTTTTCGAAAATAAGGTGTCGCGCTAAGAATGTCTCGAAGCCTAATTAGAAGCCGTAGATTACGGCGATCGGAGGTGCCCGGAATTATAGCGGGGCTTTTCGTGCTTACTAAGTTTATAGGGATAACGTGCGATTAGGGTCTCCCCGCACGCTAGGTACGCGCTAAGACCGCGCTAAGACTAAATCTTATGCGTATAAGGTCTATCGCCTTCCGAATTTAGTAGAATGTGGGGCTATACCGTTAATTAAGTTTACTAAGCGAGGCGCTAGAGGTAGGCGCGCTTTACGAAATGCGAAAAATGCGAAATTAGACTTACTTCTTTCTAACTACTCTCTCGCTTCTTCTACTTATATACTCCTACTTAGCTCGTTACTACGATATCGTAGGTTTAGATGCGCTTTTAACTAACCGCGCGCTACGTTATAGACGGTCTAGATATTAAATTTCGCGCCGCTAGCGGCTAATAGCCGCTTATTACTACCCTCGATACTATCTCTAGCGATGAGTTAGCGCACCGCTACGGTACTATGCCCCCGTTATACCTTAGCGCCTACTAACTTTAGAAGGAATATAGGTATTTTCCTTAAATCTATATTACTAAGCTTATAGTTATGCGGCAATGGATTTTTCTTATCTCGAAGTACCTTATATCGAAGAGGCCGGACCTAGTATAGCCTATGCTTATAGTCTATTACTATTTAAGCGCTAGGCGCGCTAACCTCGGCGGCCTTATATTAAGCCTAGACATTAAGTACTACTAGGTACTTTAGCGTCGTAGTAATATTACGCTTCCGCCTCTTCTTAGGATCGTTACTCGTCTTATTTATAATAAGGTCCTTCCTTCTACTATAACGATATATAAACCTAAACTCGCGCTTTATCTTCTTCGGCGTGTACGGACGGTAACTATTAGTAACCTATACGTTATCGATAAACGGCTAGTATATCGCTTTTTTATCCGGACTTATAATAAACTAATCTTCTAAGTAGAATAACCTCTCGCGCTATTACTTTAGGTCCGGTAGTAACTTTAGTACTATACTCTTACCGCCGAAGTAGTTACTAGACTATTTACATATAAATTTATTAAAGCCGTTACTACTACGAGACGGCTTATTATCGCTATTACCCTCGCCCTCGCCCTCGCCCTCGCCCTCGCCCTCGCCCTCGGAGTCCTTATTCACCTTAATTTCTACCTCCTTATCGGCATTAGCATCTACTACTACCTCTAGCGCATCTACCTCTACCTCCGGCGTATCTACCTCCGGCGCATCTACCTCTAGCGCATTAAATCTATTAAATCCGGCATTAGTAAGTAACTAATCGTTATTAAATTAGAGGTTATATTTATTCTCCGGTAGCTAAGTATCTATTAAAGTCTCATTAATTAGCATAGGCTCTATATCGCTAGTAATCTCGGCTTATAGGGCGGCGATTTAGGCGGCGGTAAGGATACCCTCGGCGGAGTCTATAGCGGCGATACGGAGGTCTAGAAAGAGTACGAACTTAGTAGTTTCGAGGGGATATTGCGACGATAAGATCGACCGAGCGGACTACTAGTAGGCGGCGGTATACCGAGCGGAAATTAGCGATAGTAAGGTCTAGAATCTATACTACCTACTAACGGGACGATAATAACTAAGTATATACGATTTATAGGAAAACTTGGTGCGTAGCTATAATGCTTAGCATACCTATCCCTACCCGGTGTGGCGCGGGTTCTGCCTCATTATAAGGACAGCTAGCATCAGCGCAACGACAGGCGTGAGGAGCATTAAAGTTCCGAGCCGAGGTTTCCGGATCTGACCCTTCCTTGTCGACTTCGGACTCGTTGTCACTCTGCCTTGGCAAAGACTCCCTTCAAATGTTGATTCAACCGTTGTGGTCGTCATGAGCATCTTGCACAGGATGAAGTCTCTCGTGATTCACGGCCTTCAGAATCACAATTCTAGACTTAGACCAAGCATGACGCCCGGCGTCGTTTCTCTGAAAAACCACTGACTCCTCCCAACTGCTGAAAAGATTAAATCACACCCGAAGCAAGACATCTCAATCACCCATGAAGAAGCGGCAAGAGTTCGAAATTATCTTTGGAGTCACGAAATGCAGCGGGTAGGTTCTGTCCATCGCACGTCTCCACTTCTGCTCACGCTGCTTCTTAGCTATGCTACGGTTGTGTGATCGATGCTCCGAGGGACCCTTTCACAGTCGAGTTTAAGTGGCATAAACATGTCACAATTCAGGGCAGGGACGTTCATATCCAGTTCGACCTGATACATGGCGATGCGTGTAATATGTCAGAAGCAGAGCTGCTCGAATACGTCCGGCCTAATGAAGCATGCTTTCTAGTGTACCATGTCACTCACCGCGAATCGTTCGACCTGCTGGATAAGCCACGAGAAGTCTACACCAAAAGAAGACGAATACTAAGACGCCAAGCGCGGAGCAATACTGTCTTTGGGATGGCGAATCGCATCGACCGATGGCGAGGCGACTGGACAGTTTCGATGCATGAAGCCGATGAATTTGCCCAAAGCTTTAGAGCGCTTTTCCTGCAGATGTTTGCGATGACTGGGAAGGGTGCCAGATTCTAGATGAGGCTGGACCTCGACACCTTACAGCGCCAGCATTAATCGAGGAAGACGACCGCAGATCTGTGTGGTCCCTCAAGACAAATGCACGATCTCTCTACTGACTGATAACAGAAATTCTGAGGCTGACGTGAAAGGCGAACGCATTGCCCAGATTCGGCGCATCTTCATCAAGCTCAGAAGACAACGCTCAGCTCATCCTCCAGCAATCTCGGGTGGCATCTCTCATCTTTTCACGACTAGCAACTAGAGAAGAAAAATCCAGCAGTCCTGCTAGAGATTCCACAGAAACTGAGGAGGACTTTGCCCTGTCTCACACATCCAAATACCATGCCTACTAGTTGGGCTAGAATGCCGTATACTATACATGTCTATATTATCGAGAGACTAGACGCCTGAGTCCCCTCCCCTGCCTGCAATACTTCTTGGTCAATGGTCCGTGGACCTGAATGTTTACTTTACCTACACAATGTTAAGAATTCGCTGCTGACAACCTGAACGGCATTACGACTACATCATATGTATGTAGGACTAGAGTATCCGCAGGTGGCATTCGCTACGAAGAAGCTACTCCCTAATACCCTTACAGCCTTCGCAAAGTCAACAACATTCTGCGAATGGCAACGGGCAACACAGGAGGGCGCACGACATCACACTCATGGCCGTAGAAGGAACTCGTTGATTTGCCATATGTCGAGAACGATCCAATTCACCACATTGATGCGCGCTACGGACACGAATTGCCATCACAAGCAAGTCTATCGTCGGGTTGAGGCACAATACGTGTGCACCTTCGGCCTCTACGGCTGGTGGTTTCCCATGCTAAGTCCGGTAGCTTCGGATCTCGCGCAGATTTCGGACCAGCTAATACGACCAAGGTACGAAAAGCTGTTTAAAGCAAGCGCATTCGAAGGGCATTATTCGACTCCGCATTGGCAGATGAGACTGCTGACTTCTCATAGAGAAGTCGTCCGAATCGATGAAAAGGAGGAGAACAAAGCGTAGAAGGGAGTACCCATGAGCACAATAACAACTTCTCGCGCGAAAGTGAGTCATCGCGGGCATCCACTCAACGACTATTCACTTGCAAGCTCCTGCTGCTCCACTTCGACCCATTATCTTGCATCCTCTTGTGTCACACCTCCGACTTTGCAAGGACAGATTTTCGACATGAGTTCTCCGCAGATGGACAAGTAACGCCAACTCCTCGGATTGTTGCCGACAGCGATCAGCCGGCTCAGCCCAAGTCCAAAGCCACCGCAGTCTTTAGCACCCCGGAACTCCAGGGGAGAATCTGTCTCATCTCACAGCCCGCCGAAATGATGCAAGCGCAGAGTGTCTGCCGCACGTGGGAGGACACTGCCATCGGGTCGGTCAAAGTGATGAGCAGAGTTGGGCTAGCTTTTCTTGCTTGTAGGAGAAGAGGTTTGACGATTGAGGGTAGGCGAGTGCATGCTGAAGAGCACTATCATCGACACGCAAATACTAATTAAGTCCCAGCATAGCCCTCAAGACAGCCCCAGACTCAACATAATCCGCGCTGGTGTCCCCAATCAAGTCCCCAATATCCGCGTTAATGTCCCCAATATATCCTACTTTCCCTGCCCCAACTTCTGCCACAGCAATCGGAACCTCATCAGGATCATCCGCAAGATTGATAGTCTCGCCAAAAGCATGCACAAGCCGCGGCTGTAACGCTTCAGCCGAAGGAACATACACCTTATCCTCACGCTTGACATTTCTAAGTTTGACGGCTTTCATGCGATACTTAGGAGTCAAATTCTCCTTGCGAATGGCAGTGCAGTCAGGATTTAGGACGCACTCTGTTCCACAGTACCAGCCAAAATCCCATGGCAAGGAAAAAGCTTCGAAGAGTGTCCTGAAATTTTTGCGTGCTTGCCCGGTCATGGGTGGATTTGAGAATACGAAGCTGCCGCCTTCGCGGACGAATTTTGCGGCTTGTGGTGCTAGAATGTCGAGTTCGGGACTTTCTAGGAAGGAGTTTGAGACGTGGACGACTGGGTGTTGAGGTGCGTCGAGTTGGAAGAAGGCACTCGCTCCTTGGGGTGTGGTGATTAGTCGCACGTCGGCTTGGCCGGAGTATCGGTTGATTACATAGGCGTAGTACCTCGCGGCGCGGTCGGTCCGTGAGGTGAGTTCGAGGAGAACGATTTGTGGGAGAGGGTTGGACATCTCGATTAGCAGCTTGGGAAAAATGTTCTTGAGACTGATGGGTGGAGCGGAAGGATGGCGTAGTAGCGCGCTTTGATGTTGTTATAGAACTGTAGGTAGCGGCAAACCAAAGCAGTTTGCTTGTGTCAAAGGAGAGTACTTCCTACCTCCTTCTCAGGCTATCGATGTGACTTCCTTCTACGCACGCACCTTCCACGATCTGCCATTACTTTATACTCGATTTGGATTAGCGGGTAAAGAAGTCTTCATCGAAGAGCCTAAGGACAAATGTCGCAAAGCGGACATACTAACCTTATGTAGCTATAGAACAGGCTAAATAGCACAACAACTACTAGAATATAGACTTTACATGTATAAGGATGTACCTACGCCTCGTCTCGAATGAAATAGTGGCTTATACATTCTTATCGCTATCGTTAAAGCTTAGGAAATAATAATTAGATAGATAGATAGTGTTACGGGAGAGCTACGTATACATAGAAGCTCAAAGTAGTATTTAATAGGTTCGATAAAGAAGGAAGGAAGGTCCTAGACGAGGACCGCTATAAAAGAGGTAGGCTACGGTACCGCGGGAAAGCTAAGCTATCGTATAGGCCTAAGGCTTTAGGCCTATGTTAAGCCTAGGGTCTTACCCTTTATAATACCCCTCCCCCTAGTCGTTTTCCGCCGGTTTCCGTAGGTAGGGAGATACCTTTCCCCCGAAAAGTCGCGGACGTACCCCTCTAATGTTATTTCTATTATCCTCTGTCTCCAGTTAGACCCCTGCGTGCGCTATTCGTTTAGTGTAGTTACCGGCGTAGGCTCTTTCCTCTAACTTCTACGCGATTATTACTATGCAACTTCTATACGATTATTACTACCCTTTCCCTCCTTCCTACCTCCCCTTATTTAGCTATAATTAGCCCTCTACACGATTAAGACCTACACCTTAACCATACTAAACTTATTACGCCCGTAGGGGTCTAAGGACAAATCGCAATATACGGGTAGAATTATACTAAGGGTTAGAGAGTTGGAGCCTAAGGCATCGACAAAGCAGACTTAGCATGCTACGAGAGCCCTCTTCCGTACTTAGAACTTCTACCTCTCTACGTACCTATCGAATACATAGTTGCTATTACACTTCTACTAGCGAGTAGTAAGGGGCTTAAAAGTGCAATAGTTATCGGCATGGAATAGTAGGTGCAGCGGTAGCGACATATTTATATAGTTTTAAGGCATAGCGACAGGCGTTTAGTATATATAGTTTAAGTAAAGAAACGAGACGATATAGTACTAGAATATAGCATTAGAATATAGCATTTACAGTATTAGTAATAGTATTATTAGTAATAGCATAGTAATCATTATTTAGCATCGGCATCTTATAGTAATAGTATTAACCGGGCATACGCATCGCCCTATAGCATTATAGTAGAAGGCTTCGAATCTAGTATTAACAATCTACACGCATGTTAGAAATTCCCCTACCGAAAGCACGAGACATATAGGAGGCCCTATATTAGCGTAGACAGCGACTTTACGCCGGTAGAAATTCCCTATCGAGCCCCCTCGCGTATAATAGTAATACACCGAAGAGCCCGATACATCGAGAACCGCCCGCACCGATAGGAGGTTCAAATAGGTTATATATGCCCGAGGAAGGTAAGAATAGGTAGAACAATATTAAAGGTACGTAGAAGGTCGTACGGAAGAAACGTACTAGTTAGGATCTTAAGAGCCCGGAATTAGCTAAGAAGATTGCTAATTTTAAAGGATTTTATAGTTAGGGCAATCTAATAGAAATACCGCATCGCACGAGTAGTAAGAGAGATTAATACGAAGAGGACATTAAGCGGACTATCTACCGGTAGAGCCTAGTATTAAAAGTATTAAAGGCCTCATCTAGAACCTTAGCAAGCTCCCTAACACTATGGAAGTAGGCCGGCGGAAAGGAGTAGATATATAGTAATAAGGAGGTTAATAGGATTCTACTAAGGCTTAATCTATATCGCCCGCATCGTAGGGTAGGTTACATTAAATTCCGAACGGTCTATAGATTAAACCGAAGTTATAATAAGATCCTACGGAGTAGAGATAAGAAGAAGTAGGAGTAGGAGTTTTAGAGACGACAGCGACTAGCGAGGTAGAGGTCCCTCTCGGAGAGCTACGTAGGATAACTAAAGAAGGTATTCGGGGACCTCGTAGGTACTAGAAAGTTCCTATTACACTAGTTTAAAGAGCTAAGTAAAGGGGGGCGTCCGCAATTACTACAGTCTTATCCCTTATCTAGAAGTAGCTCTCGGCGTTCTTCTAGGTCTTATACTAATACTAAGACATACACACCGCCGTATTCGCTACCTAAATCTCCCTAGAAACAAGGTAGTAGACCTTCTACCCCTTCGTTAGGATTATCAATATTATCGTTACGTTTATTAACACTACTACTAAGAAGTCTACTAATTCCTCCGCTACTAGCACTAAACATAGCGACCGGCGTAGCTAACTTAGAGCTAGTTAGCATGTTCGTTGGCGAAGAAGTTGAGGGCGACGTAGAGCGTTAGTAGGACCGCTTTAAGAGGTAGTAGAATTAAGTTAACGGTAGAGCCGATCTAGTTTAGTAGTGTAAGGACTTTAACATGTAGATAAAGGGTAAGGTAGCACGATGGGTAAACTGTTACGGATTGCAGCCGGGTATGCGTGGACCTAACTAGAAGTCTGACTAGAAGTCCGACTAGGGGTTACGTGATTGCTACCTTAGGTACTAATCGCGGCTATATCTTTCACGCGGCTTCTCGATAGAACTTCGTTCTCTACGCTTCGTCTTATCTATATAGCGAAGTATACACTAATTCTATCCTAAGAACCTTCGTTCCCTAATATTACGAAGCGTTATCTATTACTAAGATGTAGCTATAGAGCTACCGCTATTAGATTACCGTTACTGTCGTACCGCGTTTACTCGACTAATCACGCATTTTAGTCTCTACTATGTCGAGATAGCAAGGGATAATGGTGCACGCCTAATCTAGCTCCTAGTAGCGATCTACGATAAGCCTATTACTAATCGAATTACATAGCGCTTATCCGGGCCCGTAACGTTTCGCCCTTCACTATAGCCTACTATATCGGAGACATCTTATCTAAACTACCTACTATTAACGATCGACGAGCTTCTAGCGTAGCCCTCCATGTTGTCCCTCTAACCTTCGAGGAGTTCTTAGCGCTCTTCTCGAATATACCTACCTAGGCCGCCTAGTAGCATATCTACCGGTACTTATTAAATTACGAAGTATAACTCTCGGATCTTAAATAGTAACGAGTATCCGCTACGGACTAACGAGAGTAGGCCCGCGAAGCCTATACTAACATATAGACTTAGCTCCGAGAAGCTTAAGACTAGCTATAAGCTACATAGTAAGAGACGATTACGAGAAACGAATAGTTACTCGCTAAGAACACCGAAGTCTTAGGACTCTAAACTCGTATTAACGAGCTATAGAACGACCTACAGGCTTAGTTAAGTTAACTAGAACTACGAGGACGATTACTAGAGCTACGCCTTATACTACCTCTACCCCCTTAACCGGAGTAATAAGGACGACGTCGCCGGAGTAGTAGTAGTACCCCGAAGTCCGAGAAATTACCTAACCCGGAATAGTATAAAGGCGATGGTAAAGAGAAGTTTAAAGCTTAGAAAGTCGCTATAGCTATTAAGCTTTCCGCGAATAATGATAGGTACCCGACGGACTACTAGAAGTTATCGTGCGCCTATAGTCGCCTTACTAAAAAAGCCCGCGACATTATCCTTCTACACTATAATGTTAACGACGACGGGATAGTTACGTTTAATATTAAGAACTTTAGCGATATGTGCAAGCTCCTTAATAGTGCTTTCGGCGACTAGAATGAGGAAGCTATAGCCCTCGAAAAGATTAAGAATTTGAACTAAGGAGGTTACGAGTTCTCCTACTACCGCGCGGACTTTAACCGATATAATGTAGTAGTTAAGTACATAGGCCTAGCATTGCTAGAGGAATTCCGCCGCGGAGTTAGCTAAGAATTAAAAGACGCTTAGAGTACCTAGTAGGATGCCGGTATTATAATATACGACTAGCTCTACGATCGCATAGAAGTAGTAGATTACTAAATCCGTCGTGCCCGTAAAGAAGCTAATACCGGCTTAGGCGCTATACGAAGTATTTAGTAAACGTAGAAGAATAATAATAATACTAGTAACTCGTTAACCGCTTAAATAAGCCGAACGCCCGTCTTAGCTCCGATAAGCTCTACTTAGCCCTCTCGCCCCTCGACCGCTCCGCCTACGACTATAACTACGGTTACTTAGCGTACTATAGCCTAAGGAGGAGATGCGATAGACTTATCTTCGATAAGAAGAGGCCCGCTCTCTACCGAAGAACGTGAAGTACGCCGCGCCGCTAGAAACTATATCTTCTATAACTAGCCTAGACACTATAAGCGAGACTACCTAGCTATTAAGAATAAAGAGGTACGAGCCGCTAATATTAGCTTAATAAGCTTAGCTAACAACGATACTACTATTATCGTAGAACCTACCGCCGGTAGCGTACCCGTTTCGGAAAACTAAATGTCTCTAAGTATAGTCGCACTTAGGGACTTACTAGTAGTTATATTAATCCCTAGCTATACTCCTTAGTATCTCTAGACATAGATATAGCATCGAGATAAAAGCTACGTTATAGTTAGGATAAAGAGAAGGAACGCCTACGTATTAGCGCCGCTGCCCTTAGGACCTTAGACATCCTGCTAGATGAGGAGTACCTAGTACTACCTTATACTTTACGCTTAGGAGTATCTATAGAACTTCAATCTTATAGTATGCTCGACTACGGTTATACTAGACACGCTTTTATAGATATTAACTACGCGCATAAGAATAATTTACCTCTCTTCGAGTTACTAACGCCTCGTTCGCTTAAAGCCTTCGACGGTACTCCTATTAACGCCGTTACGCATGTTACGAGGGCTATAATAGACATATTAGGCTACCGTAAATAAATCCATTTCTTCTTAACTAAACTAGGCTACTACCTAATTATATTAGGCATACCTTAGTTTAAACTCTATAACCCCCGGTGTCACGGGAGAGCCACGTATACACTAAGGCTCAAAGTAGTATTCAATAGGTTCGATAAAGAAGGAAGGAAGGGAGGTCCTAGACGAGGACCGCTATAAAAGAGGTGGGCCACGGTGCCGCGGGAAAGCTAAGCCATCGCATAGGCCTAAAGCCTTAGGCCTATGCTAAGCCTAGGGTCTTACCCTTTATAATACCCCCCTCCCCTAGTCGTTTTCCGCCGGTCTCCGTAGGTAGGGAGGTACCTTCCCCCCGAAAAGTCGCGGACGTACCCCTTTAATGTTATTTCTATTATCCTTTACTTTACTTCTATACGTTGTAGTTTACTTATAATAGTAACTTATAGCTCTTTCTACGTAGCCCTACTATAATAGGCCTACTACCTACCCCTTTATGTCGTTATTACCTTCTTCCCCTTACTCGTAGGCTCCCTAAGGCGCGCTTCCCTCCTTAAAAGCGGCGATCTTCGCTCGAATCTACCCGCTTACTCCTTCCTATTATCTACTTTATAAGTAAAAAGTAAAGGGACTATTATTACCGCTTTATTATGCGCGGTAACCTTACCTCTAGTACCTACATACTTAAGTTTCCGACCTTTCTCGTTCTTCTTCTTTTTCTTCTATATAATAATAATAATAATAATAATAATAATAATAATAATAATAATAATAATAATAATAATAATAATAATACTACTACTACTACTAATACTACCGATACTAGTAAGTCTAATAACCCTCTACCGGTCTCTAACCGATACTAACCGGTAATAGTAGCTCC